>AYEL01083414.1:0-50456 GCA_000484575.1 Olivierus martensii | reverse complement strand
AATTGTCTTCATTTATTTCTGACGCCTTATTCAGCTTTCAGTAATATACTGTAGTTATCCTCTGAGCATGTAATTGTAACATTTCGCAAGAATGAAAATTTTATTATTAATATTTAACGATTGTTAAACACAGAAAGACGAAATATCAAAACCCATAAAAAATTCAGAAACTGTCCGATATTTAAAATAATAATTTTTTTCCATAACTAAACGGGATATTTGTCACTGCAGGTTATTTCTGGAACATAATTATCTGCTTTCTATATATCTATATTCAAGAATAATAAATACTATACTGCAGTGTTATTTTTCGTCATACAACCAATTTATTATTTTTCTATTCTTAACCTTTATATAAATTTATTTTCTGATAAAAAAAAAACAAAAATTCGGAGGGAAAAAACTCACTTTAATAGAACAATCCTTCTTTAGAACAAAGAATCCTTCGACGGAAAATCCGAATGGTAGACAATCGAATCTCTTTATAAAACTGAGAATCTAAAACAATACAACCAATTTATTATTTTTCTATTCTTAACCTTTATATAAATTTATTTTCTGATAAAACAAAAAAAAAAACAAATATTCGGAGGAAAAAAACTCACTTTAATAGGACAATCCTTCTTTAGAACAAAGAATCCTTCGATGGAAAATCCGAATGGTAGACAATCAAATCTCTTTATGAAATTGAGAATCTAACACATACTGTATATATTTTATTTATAATATAAAATTACAGTATAATATTTATAACTTTGAAAGAAAACGAAAAATTTTTTCTTTTATTCATTAAATGTTAAATGATATATAAATAACATATATTTTATAACAAATAGTTGTAGATCAATAGTCTATACTTGTAATTTATAATTTACATATTTAGATACAAAATCCCACTCAATGTTTTTGTTATACTCAGTACAGAACCAGCTCTATACATATATATAGGCTATATATATTATAAACGTGCCGCAACTGCTGTTAAATTAATGTTTAAATTTAGAAGAAATAAAGAAAACAACAATAATGACAGTTTTATCCAATCGTTATTAAAAGTCCAAGTTTCGATTTTAAAGGGAAAGCTAACGATGTCAACGAGAACCAGATAGATAAATAATCAACCATAAAACACACCTTTCTTTGGCAGACCTCTGCCATGTCCGTTCCTGGGCCTCCTACTGTTTTTGGCAAATCTTAGATTAGTACCATTGGAACTGCAGACGGAAGTAGCTGCTTCTTTACTTGCAAGAATTTTAGAAGGCCTCTTAGCCTTCCTTTTTATCCTGTCGTCCACTACGACATTGTTTCCGGCCAGCGAGTCCAGGGTGATATTACTCTCTAGTTCGCTGTTGTCAACCAGATTAGAGTCGGATACTTCGACATTACCATTTGTTAGGCTTAGTGTTGTCATAATTTTTTTTTCCTTATCGTGGCTCCGAGACAGATTAATAAAAATTCTTCGCGCGAATACCGATCAACAAGAACAACAATAACAAATATCAAAATATCACTTTTAAGCGAATTGCGTGCGAGCGAAGAGATACACGAGTACACCAAACACAATCGCTTCCTGCTCTACCGTTTTCTAATAGCCCTCGGCTGCGTCTAAAACCAGGAATGGCGACGAACGGACGGAAATCGATAAATACTCTATTTAAATGGCAAAAATTCTAGTCGTCTCTATTCAAAAGCGAATAACTTTTTAACTATCGATGATAGTATTGTCGAGAATTGTACCGTCAAACGTAAACAGATTGTAGTTGGCCGTGAATCAACCAACCGGTTTCATTGGTGGAGAAACAAGTAAACAACATTTTCTGCCAACTGATCATCCCCGTACCTTCCGGCCAATAGCTACGAATTACGTAATGTTTTATATACTTTTATTTTATCGAGTTTACTTGTGTCGATTCATCCCATCATTAAGTAATGAAAGGATTACGGATGTCGAGTGATTTTCCATCTGTAAACACGTTTAGCATCTTCTGGACTATTTCACATTCTGCATATACACGTTATGTTTTTTTTTTTTTTATTTTTATCTGTTCGTTCTCAGACATCATCAAAATGCAAGCTGGTAACTTGACCTATATTTGAAAGTATAAAAGATCGAAGTGACTCGAAAAACCATTCTACTTTTATTTTTTACGAATTATTTTCATTAATTCGACCTACAAAACCTTTCAGGAGTTTAAAGATAGATATTTTTTTTCTTAATATTTTTTATTTCCTTTAAAATGAAACGAGTTAACTTCTTTTTTTATCAAACGAAGCAACATTATTTCCATATTCACGTATAATGCGCCATTTCTCGCCCTTTATACTTCATGCACATTATGCAATAGGACTTATAGTGTATTAACGTTATATAACACGAATGGCAACTATGTACAGTAACTTGTTTTTTATTATTAATTAAAAAGATAAATCTTCGTGATTCACGTTGTTAACATTACATCAGCATTTCATTATTCAATTTAATCAAGTTATTCAAAATGAAGTTATAATCGCTCTTTGCTAAATTTTTTATTGTAATTTTAAAATAAAGAATGAGAAATAAAACCGCTTAAAAAAATACACATAATGTCATATATGATGGATATCTCAACTTTAGATGATTAGTGAACATATTTAACTAATTTTAAAAAATTACGTAATGAGATTTCAGTATTTTTTACAACTGGATCGATTTAACTTTGAAAAACATGATAAATTCAAGCTGCTAGGTCAATCACTGATCGACTGGTGATAATATGTAATACTGTAATGTATTTAATTCGATTGTCAGTTCAATGGGACCATTCCGAATGCCTATTCCATACTTCTCGTGTGTTTATCCAAAATTCTGGCATCGATATATGAATAAAACTACAGTAATCAAAACTTTATTAGTAGTTAAGCAGGTGCATGAACGTGCGGAAAAATAATACAAGCTGGTTATAATTGAGCAATGCCGTAGTTTTATTCTAAATATAAATCGCTTTTCAATCGAGATATAATTTTATTTTTGCATTTATTTTTCTTCTTATTTAGGGATCATCCATAAACTACGTCACGTTATTCCGAAAACTTTTTGATCCCCTCCCTCTCCTTTATTTTTCGTCACACAAAGCTTCACCCATTTGGCCGTTATGTCATAAATTTGAAGACCTCCTCCCCTTCTACTAAAAATGTTTTTCTCCGATTTATTTGTACACAAAATAGCTGAAAATAGGAATCATTTTATACTAGTGCTTTATTATATATCCAGTATTTTTCACCTTACAAAATGTCTTAAAACTAGATACAGTATGTTTCGCATTATAGTCTTATTTTTTTTTTTTCATCAATTTAGCATAAAATTTTATATTTTATGAAAAAAAAAAATTAATCATAGAAATATAAAACTCTTAACCAATTTTATAATGTGATGTCACAATTTGCATGACCCCCTTCCTCCCTTACACCATTTATAGTCACAAATTTTTACCCTCCTCTCTCCTAACAGTATAACATAGATTATGGATGCTCCCTTTAAATAGATCTATTATTTTCTTTATTAATTTGAATTATATATATATATATATATAGAGATTTATTATATATCCAGTATTTTTCACCTTACAAAATGTCTTAAAACTAGATACAGTATGTCTTTCATTTTATAACAAACGTATTTCTAAATGTTTCGCATTATAGTCTTATTTTTTTTTTCATCAATTTAGCATAAAATTTTATATTTTATGAAAAAAAAAAATTAATCATAGAAATATAAAACTCTTAACCAATTTTATAATGTGATGTCACAATTTGCATGACCCCCTTCCTCCCTTACACCATTTATAGTCACAAATTTTTACCCCCCTCTCTCCTAACAGTATAACATAGATTATGGATGCTCCCTTTAAATAGATCTATTATTTTCTTTATTAATTTGAATTATATATATACATAATTCAAATTAATAAAGAAAATAATAGATCTATTTAATATATATATATATATAGAGAGAGATTTAGTGGATTTGCATATGAATGGGAATTATCTTTGCATTCTCCTTTATAATTCCTTAAAAGTTGACCTTTTAATAAAGGAAAGTAAATACAGTGTGCGCATGTGTAAATGGAGCGAAAAATCAGGTGAAAGCCGTAAAATCAAACCGGATAAAGTATCCTAAAGGCTTTTCTTTTTCTCACTTGCTTGACTACTTACGCAAGGTATCAATCAATCATGTTTTCAGATCTCGCGCGGTATCAGTTTCGCGTCAGCGTAATCTTAATCACTGGACGATAACGTGTTATCATAAGTTATGTTATTAGCTCTGCTGCAGTATTGGTAAACTTTGGGGGGAAAAAATGCAAAATTTTGTTACAATTTGTATATACTGTATGCAGATTTAAAATACGAGTCAAATCTTCATCCATAATTATTGAAGAAAAATAATAAAATCTTAATAATTAATATATTCCTTCCATTGGAGAGCCGGAATTCATTTTGTGAAATATTTTTAATTTATTACAAAGAGAATATTGTATTTTTCAAAAATAAAATTTTTATTTATTGGTATATAGCTATAAAAAGTTTTATAATTACTACATACTGAATATATGAGGTGAATTCAGAAAATGTTCCAGAGAAGTCTCTGCTGGAGAAGCTAAAGAATGACGTCACGACTTGCGGAGATGCCTTGGCAACGTGATTTGTTGAACGGTTGGAGGTCCAGACATTTGACAAATCATGTTGTTTCGAGATGTGATGTCATTCTTTAGCTTCTCTAGCGGAGACTTCTCTGAGATTTTCTGAACTCACCCACAATATATCAAAAAGAAAGTATCTGAACTTCGAAGAACAGAACACTTTGGGTGATTTCAGAAAATGCTCTGAAAAATCTTCGCTGGAGAAGCTAACGAGTGACGTCACATCAGGAGACAACGTGATTTGCTGATCGGCTGGACCTGCAGCCGTTCAACAAATCACATCGTCTTGCGATCTCCACGGGCGTGACGTCATTCTTTAGCTTATCCAGCAGACTTCTCGGAGCATTTTCTGAACTCACCCCTTTGTTCCAACAGTGATGGCAATTTGTAACTACTGTAACTGATGAGGGCTGAAACAAGCCGAAAGTATTTTTATCTATATTGTATAGAAATATATGTGCGACCCCGAGTCTGACTAATAAGTTTTATCTCCTGTTCTAAAGCTGACTGACTGTTTTTTTACGTTTATAGTAAACATAGATTAGTTAGCGAGTTAGAATTAGGAGTATATAACTGGCTCGAGGAATTAAAATTTTATGCGAGGCATAGAAAAAAACAACCAAAATTATTTTTCTTTTTTATAATACTTAATATAAAAGACATTCCTAGTCATCTGCTTGGCAAATACTAATTAAAAATATTATGGATGCTTATTGGCACAGCTTTTTAATATTATTTATTGTGGCCACAATTGGAGATTGATATGTTCCATCCTGGACCAGATTCGATTCTCGCATTCCATATCTCCAGAGTTTTCAGGAAGGATTTAAGCCTCATCCTCCATCTGATAGCAGATCCACCAGGTGTCAACCGTTATGATATAGACGCCCATCATAGGTAATGGAATGCCCTGCCCATACATCCATGGCCCTACCACTTAGTACCTATAGTGTAGAAAGCAGTGTTAAACTTCACATGAAAAAATTATTATTGTTAATTATGTATTATTAAAATTATAAATATACATTTTATTCCATAATATTTATTTATTATACGTTTATGCTCATGTAATTTTTTTGAATTTTAAAATTTGTACATTGTATTATATTTGAAAGATAAAGTTATTAACAGCACTCTAAGCAAGGTATTCTTAATTTATTAATCAAGAAAAATTTATTTGGATAAGTAAAGCAAGAGATTGTAAGATTTTAGTTATTTGAAAGATAAAAAACGGATAAAGGCCATCGTCAGTACCTATGTACTGATGATGGCCTTTATCCCGAAAAATATTTAAATTAATACTGCATTTAATTTTGGTTTTCCAAACATATTATTATTTTTAAATATTTACAAAACATGGACTAATTGTTTTTCTTATAACTGAGACAGATATTTTTTATGGCTGTTAGAAAATGTTTGAATATTAATTACCAATAATAGTTTAGATCTAAGATATCTTGTTAATAAAAGTCAAAAAAGATTGAATTTTTTTTTTTGATAGAAATGATTTTGGTTACTGGATTTTTTGGGAATGTTTCATATATTTAGAATTGATTCTAAATTTTTTAGAAAATGCTATGAATGCAGCAAATTAACCTTCAATTTATATTATATTCTTGGTCATTAATCTAAAGTCTGCCCCATGCATGAAGATACTACAGAATCTGAGAACACGATCTAATCATTGCAAAATCGGTCGGATGTAGGACTTTCCAACACCCTGCAGTTCCATTCTGCGGAAAGGCAAAGCTCGGGGTCGTACTTTGATTCAACGACTAGATCTGAAGGTCGAGGATCAAAATCTTTATCCTCTCCTTGTACTTTCGAAGCTCGGATAGTCACAGTTTACTTGTGATCAGATTAGCGCATGGAAACGTTTCGGCTTTCGATTCTAGAGCCGGGTTCGATTCTTGGGTCCCACCCTTGGAAATAGTTATCATATGGTTCAGGCCCGACCGTTCGTTAATCCTCGCCTTCACAATCTGGCCGAACCCTCCGCAGAGATGGGCAGTCTATGGAAGGGCTTGTTTCGCTCTACTACTTAGCACTCAAAGTGGAAAATGCGACACCTTACCAAAAAATTGGTAAGGTGTCGCATTTTTCACTCTGATTTTTTGGTAAAATGTCAATAGAGGCTGTTCCGTTATATCCATGAATAAACAGAGCAACTAGAGGCGAATTGATATGAATTATGCCATCGAATTACACGAGATATATGACTGGCGGTGATTACTTTTAGAGATCATCAAGGGCTGGTCAATATCTATGATGGGGATAATCGAAAGATTTAAGGTTGAAATTTAATGGCTCGGATTCTTCCTAAAAATCTAGAAAAATGTAGGACTGGAGTTGATTCTGAATCATCCAAGGTGGTAGGCGACTGCTTAATTTTTCAAGAGATTCGGATCCGATTCTTTGAACCTCTCTCAGACTCCTCCGCAGGATGGACAGCATTATTGAATTATTCAACCAACCAGTTGAATAATGTAACGAAAACTTTCTACGATAAACTAGAGTACTGTATTGTACGTTTTCTTTTTTACGCCCCTTTCCAACCAGGGAGATTACTAAGGGACGGGGAGAGTTTTTTTGTCAACAGAAGACGCCACACTCCATTCTCGTAGAATATGTGGCGGGGCAAAACAAGCCCTTCCACAGGCTGACCACCCCTGCGGAGGGGTCAACCGGATTATGGAGGACGGGGATCGACGGGCCGGGCCCGGACCCCATGATAAATATTTTCAAGGGGTGGGACTCGAGACTCGAACTCGGATCCTCCAGAGTGGAAAGCCGAAGCGTTCCCACGCGGCCAATCCGGCCGACGGGCGGGGACAGTTCCAACCACGGGCTGCACTCACACTCATGTATATTTGCGATAGTCAATCAAAAAAGTATTGGGACACAACAAACTCTCAATCATCAACATCTCAATCATGTATTAATTATTTATTTTTCTTAAAAATAAATAATTAATACACTGAAATTAATACTGTTTTCACTACAGTCACTATATAGAACTAAAACAAAGTTTTTAATCTAAAAATTTAAGAAAAATAATATGAAATAAATAAGAAATGCCACACATCTTGTGTTCAAAGTGTATATCGCGCTCAAAAAAGTATTGGGACATAGAGGAAAAAGTCCAAGAAATAGCAATAATTTGGCAGAATTGTCATTTAACGTGCACTATGTAAGAGATCTGAAATTGAAGAAGTTTATTTTAAGGTGATTTCAATCAAACTTTCAGTATGGGTCGGAAAAAAATGTGAGATAAGCATTAGATATAAGCATTCTTATCCTGTAAAATTTCATCCTTATGCTTTAAATCCGCACCTTCTCACGATTAACAATATTTTATTGATGTTATTCTTATCGTCTATCTAATAATCTATTGTTCTGTAATGCTGTGTTTCATTGTTTAATTATTTTACGCTATTAATTCTTGGAATTGATACATTTTTAATCCCGATTGAAAATTGTTCCCAAACAGCTGTAGAAAATGTTAAGAGAACATAAAAAAAAAAAAAAAAATTATTAACTTTCAAGTGCGTAACACAAGTCTCCCGTTAACGGACAAAGTCCCTCAGTATCCGCTATTAAGAGGTTCGTTTGTATTTTATTATTATTTATATATAATTCATATGATATGGAATTCGTATTAAAATTATAGAGACTTAAAATTTTGATTAAGAGTGCAAGCTTCCGTTAAGCTAGGTTGACACGATCAGAGTACACTCGGAGACAAATTCGGTCGGAATACACTCGGACCGAGTTTTAAATTCGTTTACACCAGGGGTGGGCAAACTTTTGAGAGAAAGGGCCAAATTGCATCAATGAAATATAGCCTAGGGCCGCACATTCCCAGTGATCCCTATCCTTCACCATCTGACCACGGGTGTGGGTGTAGCCTGTGGTTGGAAGTGATCCTGCCCTTTAATAATTTATCTGATTGGAAAGGGGCGTAATACAAAATAGCAAAAAAAAACTCCCAAAATCCCGCCTTCACCTAATAACTGTCTGAGATGATAGAATTCTCTTAGAAAATTATGAGTCCAAAGTAGAAAAATCCTAAGCAGATCCTCATTTGTTGACTAAGATATTATAAAAGGATGAAATGTTAAAATTAAGCCAATTTTTTTAGTAGATCAGCTTTTATTTTTAACTGCCAATGAAGGCCATTATATGAATTATGGGTTTGAATAATGCCAGCAGACCGAAAAAAGTGAAACGTCTTTTTTTCAGAAAAGCTCGGCGGGGTCGAAATTCTTTTAAATTACCCGGATCCTCCAGGATGGTAAGCCAAAGCTTTACCACGCGGCCATCCGGCCGACAATTACATGCTGAGATATGGAACAGATTTGATATTTTTTTTTGTATTGATTTTATTTATCGATAAAATTTTCGGCATTATAGCTATTAGTTGGAGGGCCGCATTAAGTAGTTCCGAGGGCCGCGGTTTGCCCACCGCTGGTTTGCACGATCCAAATGTACTCTTTCTATAGTCTAAGGTAAAATGGCGGATCTCCTGCTGTAGCTGATATATTATCGCAGGAGCTAGACAGTCACATTAATAAACAGATTAGACGGAAGAAGAGTTATGGACTCGAGAATGGATCACTTCATAACTTCCTCTTAATAATTGTTCAGGAGTGAGCAATTAGGCGCCTCTTCCAATTTTTTGTGTGAGGTGGAAAATGAAGGTAAAAATACATTCAAAACTACCTACGATTTACTAATATTCAGTTTGATGAACTTTTAAGACGCGTTAATTCTAAAATTCCATCATTTGACACCAACATGAGAGCTTCGCTCTACCTACGCGATCATTGTTTACTGCTTTCCGCCATCTTAAACTTCCAATCGGTCCGAATATTTTGGTTGTCGTCCGAGTTTACTCGATTCGGATGAAAAGGTCCGAGTGGATGCGCGCGCATCATCCAAGTGAACTCGGTCCGAGTGTGCTCTGATCGTGTCAACCTAGCTTTAGCAAAATAGTAGAAATCGCATAAGCAACACTTGTAGGTTTCCAATAATGTCATTTTGACTGGAAGACTTCGGGTTTCAAATAAAATTATCCGAGTTCACTAAAAATTATACTTTTTTACAAACATTAGTTATTGTTACTTCACATTCTAAATACATGTTTTTATATTGTAATACGGAAAGGTGGTTTTATTTTTATTTTGCATATTTTACGCCCCTTTCCAATTCCCCAACAGTCATTTTTGAAGATTATAACCAGATATGTTCGAACACGTACATTTATTCGTATCAGGTACTTAAATAAGTCAATAAGGCAAAGATCTCTTGAAATGAATAATGCCAAAAGAAAGAGAAAATGGATGAAATCATCTGTACTTAAATAAGTACAGTGATACCTCGGATTACGAACGTCTCGGTTCACGAACAAATCGGTCTACGAACACCATTTGCGAACAAATTTTGCTTCGCTTTACGAACGCTGCTTCGGTTCACGAACACACATGCACGGAATGCATGAAGCGCACGTGACTCGCGGCGCACAAAACCCTAAGCACAGCCTCGCCCCCAGCAGCAATCCAGTTCGCCCAGCTCATATGGGTACAGTAAAGTTCCAACAAGTGTTGATATTTTAGTATTTTTCTTTACTTAATTTAATTTATCCCTTATTTTGGCTCCCAAAAAAGTTAAAAGTGTTAGTGAAGGTGGTGTTAAACATGCTTTCTTCTAATATTACTGTTATATTTATTTCCTTTCTGTATTATTTCCACACATAAAGCCATAACATGTTAAAAATTTTTTCTAGGAAAAAAACGTATTATTTGGATTTACATTAATTGCAATGGAAACATTGATTCGGTTTACGAACTTTTCGGATCACGAACAGGGTCAAGGAACGGATTGTGTTCGTGAACCGAGGTATCACTGTATATTGTAATTTTCTTATTGACAAAATTAAATAAAAAATTAATTTTTAGGTTCTTAAAAATCTTTATTTCTTTCTCTTATTTACAAAAATTGAAATAAATATAAACATTTCAATCAACATCTCTCTGCATTGTAATGAACAATGATTATAATTAAGCAAAATATGTAGTTCAGATATATCATAGACTCATAGGTATTTTGCAATTGTTTATAGTTAAAAATTTTCTTAAAATATTTTAATTAAGGTAAGTGCACCAAAAGTTGACACTGACCCAAAGCCTAACATATTTTAATTAAGATAAGTGCACCAAAAGTTGACACTGACCCAAAGCCTAACACATACAATGCAAAATTGCTGTAATAAGCTTGGAAATGGTATTATTTGGGTTTGCAAATGATTACCTGGCAGTTCATTCTATTGGCAACACTGCTTCAGAGTCATTTGTTCTCTGATTATAGGGTTGGTGCGCGTGACGTCACGGTTTGTGTCCTTCTTCCTTTGGTAGGCAAAAAACATCGCTATAAACAGTGTTATGATACGGACAAATTCAGCGATTTGAAATTAATTTCTGCGTTGGTAGGACTGCAATGTTTGAAAAACAAGGCAAATTTGTTTTGCAAACATTGCAATCTTACTTTTAATTATTTTGACAGTTTTTTAATATGGTTACAAGATTTTGTCCTTACGGTTGTACATAACGGTATGAAAAAGAAAATAAGATAAGAATATAACTAGTTCTATTTTTACACAATTTTGATTTAATACGAATTAGGAAATAAAATTTCCTTCCCCCTTTTACATTTGTTTTTATTTAACACGATCGATCCAAATTATAAGAAGAAAAAATTTTCGTATTACAGTGAATGCAGTGTTTCTCATTATTTACCTCTATGTTGTTTTTGATTTCAATTACAAAAAAAATTTTCTGAGGAATTTCTCTAATTATACGTATAATTTCAAAAGGAAATTTGTTTTGTCTGCATTTTGAATTTGGTTTTTAAAATGAAAAGTAATTTTTTGATGTTTAATGTTTTGGTGTTATAAAAAATTTAAAGTTAAAATCAAAATCTTGTTATTTGTAACTCATATTAATTTGCATAATTTTCGTGTTTATGAATGTTATTTTTGTAGCGCCCATATGAATGAAAATAGTACTGATCGAAAGATGACGAAGAGTAAACTTTCCAAAAGTTTTGCACTACTATCTGTTGCAGACTTTAAGAAAATAAACGATAAAATTATAGTATTTCTTCACATGCAGTACTTAAACTGGTGCGCGTCGCCATTTTGAACACCGATCTTAAAAAAAAAAAAAAAATTTGATCTTTAAAGAATTAAAGATTAGCCTCTCACAGACTGATAATTAAAATATGAATCGACAATTCTGTTGTGCTAAAGATTCATTCAAAAAACTATTATATCTCGGATATCAAAACTAATTTTAAAAATGGCGGCGCGTACAGGTTTAGATACTGTACGTGGAGAAACTTTATAATTTCATCGTTCATTTTCTCGAAGCCTGCACCATATAGAAATGCAGTCATTTTGGAAAATTTTCTCTATTCGTCGTTATCTTTCGATTGGTACTATTTTCATTCATATGGCATTAATATAAAATTGTTCTTTATTTTTCTTTTCAAATTATAATTTACTTTATATAATACTTTTTTATATATAGATGCAATCTTTATAAAATAAAAAGTGCAAGAACATGAAAATAATAGAATTCTAACATGATTTTTTATAAGGTTTATTATATTTTTGGTGATTTCTTAGGTCTGAAATCAATCATCTATTTTCCCATAGATACAGTAGCGTATAGTTTTACATGCTTTTTCAGAAACATATCTATCATGTAAAAACAGAATTAAGTATATATCTATCTCCTAAAGATAAAATTCACCGTCAAACATGGATAAAGGCCATAAAAAGAAAAAACTGGGAACCAAGTGCAAAATGTGATTTCTTCTTAAAGTGTCAGCCTTTGGTGCACTTACCTTACATACGAAGAGAAAATCCTTGTTGAATTACAAATGAATCTATCCACACTGAAATTCAATCAATTAGGATGACTTTGAAATAGAGTATTGTTTTATTCACCCTGATTGCCTTTGGATCACCCTGATTTTTTGTGTGTCAGCTAAAGGTGCAGTTGTCATATGATTAAAAAAATTATTACAAAAAATTTTTGTTTTGATTTATAACATACTCTTCTTGATTGTAGTTTGTGTAAAGCATTGCTTTATTTTCCTTCACCATCCGGCCCTCCTCCACGGGTGTGGGTGCAGCCCGTGGTTGGAACTGGCCCCGCCCCCTTAGTAATCTCCCTGATTGGAAAGGGGGCGTAAAATATGCAAAAAATAAAAAAAAAGATGACTTTGATATAGAGTATTGTTTTATTCACCCTGATTGATCAATCTGATTTTTTTGTGTGTCAGCTAAAGGTGCAACTGTCATATGATTAAAAAAATTATTACAAAAAATTTTTGTTTTGATTTATAACATACTTTTCTCGATTGTAATTTGTGTAAAGCATTGCTTTATTTTTAGTGTTTTTACCATCTCACATAACATATACACTTATTCATAAAAGAGCAAAATGTGATTTCTTCTTAAAGTGTCAGCCTTTGGTGCACTTACCTTACATGTATGTGGTTATACATTATGGTATATCTATAAGCTTATAAATAAACAGTTCATGTATAGTAATTTTTACTAAACAGTTTATAGTAACGTTATAGGGCACTTTTTATTCTACATATTTTTCTAAAATATTTTTGTAACATTTTTAAAAATGTTTACAAAGAATTTTCTCCCTCTTAACATGTAAGAAATAATTTCTTAAAAAACAATTGTATATAAAATTTATTAAATTACTGTTAATAATAATTAGAAAGGTAAGGAATATAAAAAATATGATATATGCAAAAATTACTGAAAATTTCAAAACTACAAACATGGAAAACAACCACTTTTATAGATATTACATTAAATCCAAATTTGTTACACTAACATCATTGTCTTTAGGAGAAAGCTTTCGAAATTCTAATCTCAAGTAAGTCGCTTTGAACGAAATTTTAAGTATGTACGTGCTATGCCCTATCGAAATAATTATCCTTTTAAAAAATCTGCATGGTATGCTTGGAAAAATATCACAAGAAAGATCTTTTTTTTTGTATGGTTAAGGAATAGCTTCATACTGTTTATCGCTGCCAGGTGATGTCATTTTTGGATAGCCAATAATACTTCGCTCGGCTGAAAATGAGATTTCTCCCAAGTGCTACCCACCCGCGACTTCACAGCCAACAGAACTCTCTTCACATACGCCACCGACGGTATTTATACGGAACTAAATTTATATAAAATATATATTTACTTTTAAATTAAACTATACAGTTAAATAATTATTAGTTATCAATCCATCTTTATTAATAATTCGCCAAGATAAAAGTTTCCTAACCATTAATTAGTAGTAAAATGATTACGTAAAAATAATTATCCTTTTAAAAAATCTGCATGGTATGCTTGGAAAAATATCACAAGAAAGATCTTTTTTTTTGTATGGTTAAGGAATAGCTTCATACTGTTTATCGCTGCCAGGTGATGTCATTTTTGGATAGCCAATAATACATCGCTAGGCTGAAAATGAGATTTCTCCCAAGTGCTACCCACCCGCGACTTCACAACCAACAGAACTCTCTTCACATACCCCACCGACGGTATTTATACGGAACTAAATTTATATAAAATATATATTTACTTTTAAATTAAACTATACAGTTAAATAATTATTAGTTATCAATCCATCTTTATTAATAATTCGCCAAGATAAAAGTTTCCTAACCATTAATTAGTAGTAAAATGATTACGTAAACATCAAACTATCTCAGACATCATTTTCAAGATGGCGGCCGGCGACGAAAGCTAACACACACCTCCTCCTCAGGTGAACAAATTTTTTCAATATAACAAAAATTTTCTTTTAATTTCCATTCCTCACAAACTTCGAAGTAGACAAGTAGGGGGTAAGATTCTAGTTGAGCCATAGCACGCGGATATATGATAAGCGACTGTCGACTGGAAATTATATTCTTAGTTTTTGATTATATGATAGATTCTAATAAAAACATTTTGATAGCCCAGATAGTTTTGGAGTGAATCTTTCATACAACGGAATTGTCGATTCGTATTTTATACATCAGTCGGTGGGCGGCGAATCTTCAATTCTCTAATGTGTAGATCCGCGTGCTATGGCTCAACTACCCTAGTAAATGAATTTGTAAATCTTAAGTTTTCAATATAATACAAAAATAAATTTATAAAAAAGTCTCTCTATAGGCGCTACGTTTGTTAGTTTCGCCATCAATCACTACAACATTGTTCGTGCTACAAATCTCGCGACTTATTTTAACGTTGAATTATTACGGTTATGTTCTACTCAGCTTTGCATTAGCAGTCATCGCAGTGAATGAACCATCGCCATGAAGCGACGTCGCGATAAAGTCAACAAGGGTCATTTTGATGTTTTCCTAAAAGATAAGATAGGCATGTGCTATATCACTGAATTCATGATGATTTTCTCGTTTCAAACATGGTCAAATTAGCATGTATTACCCTTTAAAAAATTAAATTTGTCTTGGATCTCGAAAACAAATGACGATATAAAGATGAAAAAATTCAGATAGCAAGAAGTAAACTTCTAACCTGATGCCAAATTTCAAAAAATTCCAATAAACAGTTTTCAAAATATTTAGCTGTTTCCGTACATTTTAGCGATTCTGTATATAAATACATCAGAATTACAGATGATGCGATAATTAATAAGTGGCTGGCCAATTGATTTCTTTAGTGATGCATTGAAATATATACTTTGTTTACAATGTTATCTACAGAAAATGTGCACAACAACAGATACTATTTTCATTTATTTTAAACATTAAACAATTTTAAAGGTACAAAAAAGTTACATAGCAATTAATATCAGTTAGTATTATTACATGGCATAATAATATCCCATCAAACTATGAAAGAATTGATCTCATTTTAATATAGTTTAACAGCAGACTGTTATATACGAATTTAAATTAAACTTTTTATAGCTGAAGTAGTTTATTAAATTATGTCGTGATAGGCAATTAAACAATTACCTGCTGCACTTCTAGCAAAATATCTTTTAACTCTTTCCACATATTAACATTTTCCTATATTCTTCGCTTCATCACGATGCACATAACATAAATTTTAGCACAGAAAATACAATATAATGATAACTGCTGTATAAAGTAACTACAGATTGGCAAAAAAGATAAAGAAAAGATACCTTAGATAACAATACAAAGGCTAGAGAGATGGTATAAAGAAAGCACGTTTTCACTGAATACCTACCTTATATAAGAATAAGGATCAATATATGGAAGCAAAACAAGAGCCATATACTGTTTATCCAGAGTAGTTTGAAAAAACAAAGTGCTGAAGATATGTGTTTGATGTGCAAATTTTAATTTATTATATCAAAATATAATCAGGATCAGATATTTCAAATTTTGTTAGAACGGCGTAAGATGTAAGTCAAACATCAAGTGAACCAGACCAATACAATTATTGTCTCGGGAAAATAATGCTCGACTGCATGCAAATCTGTAGTATTGTTTATATCGAAGTGCCAACTACTGAAATCCCTTACAACACTAAAATCACCCTTGGAATATCCATAACGTAAAAGAGTTACACTGGGAAAAGTTTCTTCGAATGCAGTTAAAATGTGGGATAAGTTACATTTACATGGAGCATTTCCATCTTTGTAGGTATTTCCGAAAATGAACGCAGCGCATTTATTTGGATCAAATTTGTAATGGTTTTTTACATGCTCGAAACGATCTTTTGCGCGAGACAATGTTAAATTATTTGCCCAGATACGAAGTGATACACAATTCATCTTTCTTCCAGAAAAGGTAACTATATTACATACAGTAGTCCCGTTATGATGACGATTAAATAATGCTGCTATCGGATGTTTAGGATAAATAAAAGAGAAGCACATACCAAGGACATCATATAAATTATCATATTGGTTGACATACCACAGACTGAATTTCAGGTCTTCTTCTGGTACATTTAATAAATCCGAAATCTTCCAATATTTTCTGCGTTTCTCAGCAATAGTATTTTTAGCAAAATTGGAGATATCTTTGACAGGAACACAATAGCGATTTATCTGTATTCCAGAAATCAATGGAAATATTGCTATTTTGCTGGAAGGTATAGTTTCTAAGGATCTGAATGAATAACCCGCACCTAATTCTAAGATAGAAACAAAAATGATTGTTTTTCTATGAAAATTATCCACAGAAACAGTTTCTTATAAAGATTACTTACTTCTACGTGCTGTCTCCAAGTTTAAATAATAATTAGTCGTAAGTTTCGATTTAATGCATGGGCATGATAATCCATACATAATTTCTGGCACAAATTGCGTATTAGCATTATCTTGCTTCATAAGTGGGAGCAAAATCTCTGGTCGAAATAGTGATTCACATAAAAGTGATACTGGAAATTTCTGTTCAAAAGATTATATATTGAGATTTTTGTATTTATGAAAATTTAATACAAAAGCGAAAATGTTACCTGGCTAACGACTGTTAATCTAGTTGACATAATTTCTTTGATGACTTCTTTCCAGAAAGTGCAGACTAGTTTGCATTTACTCAATTCACGGTTATCTAAATTTTCCAATATGAATTTGCATATATTAGGCATAGTTTGCAATATGAAAGCAGGTCTGTCCATAGATAATTTCTTCTTTTTCCTCTTTCTTTCCATAATTGAAGTAAAGACTGAAATATAAAAAGACATTTCACTTAGAAAATCTCTAAACCGAAATTAATTTTAAAATTTTGGTATACTGCATTTAATAAAACTCAGTAATGTGAGAAACAGGAATTCGAGTGGATCTGACTTGGTTTTCCCACTTAAAAAAATACGAGGAGCGAAATTTGAAGAGGAGAGCGATGCAGTGACGGAAATATGATATTAAGTGTTTTTCAGTTTGTGGACTCATATTTCTTTGAATTTAACTTATAAATTACAAACAAAACATAAAATGATAGTAAGAAAAGGTATTATTATATCCTATTTACACTATGTAATATAAACTAGTTCAAGTCTTAGAACTTGTTTAATTTCATAAATGTGAACGGAACATGGATCGCCAAACCCGTTTAAAAACGTCACACTAGGCTGAACGAGAAAGGTCTATAGGGGTGCATTTCTTTATTGGGCGGTTTTCTCACTGTTTAGACTGATGGTAGCGGAAGTTGTTTATTTCTTCTCAAAAATGACATTGACATGTTTCATTTTTCCCGTGATTGGAAGGAGAATTTGTTTTGACCCATTCACGGGAAAAATGAAACATGTTAATGTCATTTTCGAGAAGTAAAGAACTTCCGTCTCCACTAGTCTAATCAGTGAGAAAACCGTCCAATAAAGAAATGAATCTTAGGATTCAAACCGAAACTCATTCCTGATTGGATATTGGTTCGTGACGAAAGAGAAGAGCAACCATTATTTTTCTCTCACTTTGGAAGTTAAATTGCTTGATGAGAATTTGCAAGTAGTATTTTGATGAAAATTCTATTCTAATTTTACATATACGAGGTATTTACTTATACTTAACATATTTAAAGCTTTAATTATAATTTAAGATGATTTTATTCCTTCGAAAGAAATGAAGGATAGAGCTTTAATTATAATTTAAGGTGATTTTATTCCTTTGAAAGGCATGGAAGAAAGCGATAGCCGCACGTGTATTTCTCAGAAGAAGCGGAAGTATATTATTCAACACTAGAGGTCACTGTGTAATGTAAACTGGTTAAAAAAATATTGTAATATGAACGATGCCTTCCTTCGAACTCGTTAACTTTTGAACGCGATCATTTACAAACTGGTTTATATTGCATAGTGTAAAGGCTGTATTCCACTTGCCTACTTTCAGCGGTAGCGGCCGTTGCTTTGGAAACAATCCCACAATCCACCGCTTCAGCGACGCGCCGCTAGATTTCAACATGTTGAAAATTTGACGCTATCGCTTAACGCTTTCAATATCCAATGAAAAGATAGTATTTGTATGACGATGGCTATGATTATGTACTATACATTCTCAGAAGAAGCGGAAGTATATTATTCAACACTAGAGGTCACTGTGTAATGTAAACTGATTAAATAATATTGTGATATGAACGATGCCGTACCTCGAATTCGTTAAATTTTGAACGCGATCATTTACAAACTGGTTTATATTGCATAGTGTAAACAGAATATAAGGGGCAGGGCCAGTTCCAACCACTGATTGCATCCATACCCGAAGAGAGGAACGGATAGTGAAGCACGGGGATCTCAGGGCCGGGTCCACCACCCAGAAAAAGCTTTCCAGGAGATGCCGCTCCCAGGACGCGAACCCGGGTCCTCCTGCCCTGCGTGGCACGCAATGCGTTACCACTCAACTATCCGGCCGTCCACCATTCATATTATTGATATAATTACGAAATATTAGTTAAAAAATTAGAACCAGTTTTGTGTTTCTTACAAATAAGGTGAATATGCTTTATGGTAAATGTAAACATAAATATTTAAATAAAATTGAAATATCGAAAAAATTTCAAAAAATTTTTCTCAAAATCCGCTCTAACAGTATTTATTTTTATATTTTATTACACGAAAAAATTTTCAAACTAACTAGTAAAATTTCATTGGTCTGTGATAATTAACTTTGTAATGTAAATTTTATAATAAATTTGAAGAAAAACAACGTAATGGTCAAACTTATTTTATTTAATTTCTTTATTAATTTATAACCAATTACAAAGTAAATAAAACTGTAAAAATATAAGTGAAAAATTCAAACGTGCTGATTTAAAACGGAGGAAAACAACAATATTGTTAATCCCAAAACAATAAATTCCACACAATAAAATAAAATAACATTTGATGATTAGTTATTACTGTTTTATCATAAAAATTGTGCATTATATTGATGATTATAATATTTATCCACAAAAGAAATTCGTTACATTTCAATATTTTATTCTCGTATATTGGCCAACTGAACAATGAATGTAATATATAAAAAACTGGAAAAGATCTATAAAATATATTTTTAAAAATTAATTTTTTTTTCGTTTTTAAAAAGTTAGAAATTTAAGAGGGAAAGCAAATCAATGCTTATAAAAACAAATACAAGTATTTGTTTTTATAAGCATTCAGCTCATGCTTCATATATGGTGAATTTTTTTATACATTATATGAATATGCCAATTTGTTGAAAATTTCAAAAATTGCACCATAATTTTTTAAACATTAGGATAATGAAATTTCCAAATATAAAATGTCTTATAAAACTATATTATTATTTAATATATGACCACAGTATTTCAAAATAGCGGAGTTTTCAACAAAACTTATTATGTTACAAACAGAAATTCGTATTCAAACTTTTGTAATGAAAATCTTGTAATTTATTCAATTAACAATAATATATATTACAGAATACAGTACATATATAGGGTATCCATAAATTATTCACCGGATTAAGAACTGTAATATATAACAAACCTGAAAAGATATCAAAAAAAGTTTTACTGCATTTTATTCTATTGCTCAAAGAATTTTTGTCCGCATATGTAGCAATATTAAACAAGCTCTTTCATCTTGCATTACGGCGAAAATGACGTCCGCAAACGATAAAGAAATTTCCGTTCTTTGGCTATGGGAAAAAAAAATGATCAAAGTCAGTTATGAGGTGGTTTAGACGTGAATTACATAAACATCCGCCAACTGAACAATCAATTAAACGATGGCTGAAACAATTTCAAGAGATCGTGACCGTATTGCATCAGAAAAGCGGAGGTATACCAAACGTGTAGCTTGCCACTCTAGAGGACTGAGTTCAAAGCTGAGTCCCACACCACCAGTTTTTTAGAAGAGATCCGGTCCCGGCCCGTTGAATCCATTCTTCAATCATCCGGTTGACCCCATTATGGGTGTTGTCCAGCCTCTGATGGGATCTATAAGTGACCGCCGCCAGATATAGAATATCCCTCGTGTGATATGGCGGCCAAACTAACCTAACAAAACGTGTGGAAGAACAACTCTCTGCTGTATAGGAAACATTTCTGGGGTTACATAAAGGACAGAGTGTATGCAAGAAAAGTAAACGATATAATGAAGTTGAGAGAGAGAATTATTCAAGAAATTGCAATTGTGACTCCGCAAATACTTAAAAACGTATTGAGGGATATTGAGTATAGGCTGGATATTCTCCAAGAAACTAACGGTGTCCATGTGGAACTGTTGTGAGGACCTGTCATGTTCTAAACCACTTGAAAAAAATTCTTTGAGTTATAGAATAAAATGCAGTAAACTTTTCTTGATATCTTTTTTTTATCAATTACAGTTCTTAATCCTATGAATAATTTTTGGACACCCTATATAATAGTGTTGTACAATAAGTTTCAAAGTATGAGTAGATTTCGAATTAAAACTTTTAAAGTTATAAACAGAATTTATGAACATATTATGCCTGTAATCCTAGGAATACATGGAATTGTATTTGTACAAAAAAATAAGCCAGATATCTATCTCTGATATAATTAATTGCCAGCTACAAATATTTAGTGAATTTATCATCATTAATGTATACTTATATATATACACTTTATATTAATATAAGAAAAACACAGTATATGTCAGTTGAGAAATATACATTATATTTCTTCAACTTATATAGGTATTTTATATATTCTGGACTTATATTCTCGCCATTTTATATCTCCAGTTTGATTGTATACGTATTTTTTACACCTTTCCGTAATCCTAATAAAAAAATTGTTATATTTAATTCAAACACATATTTAATTAAAATATTTATAAAAATTTTAAATCAACATACAAAGTCATTTCATTGCAACCCTTAACGGGATAATATTTGCGGAAACATTTCTTCCGTACGATATCAAAGTACATAATTCCGATTGCGTCAGATGAAGTTGAATTAATTTCTTTTAAGCAGGAATAAAATCTGTCATCACAGTCACAATGACTCCTATTTTTTTAAAAAAAGTAATAATTATAATAGAGATTAGCACACAAAAATTTAATTCTGGAACTTTTTAATTAAAATTTCATGACACACTTTTCATATGCAAAATGCTTTATTAATTTGCAAATAAGCCAATTAATATCATCTAAATTCACAACTTATAGAAGAAGATAAAAGTATATTCATGCTGCTGTTACAGTTTGAAAACATATAATTACACACAATCTGAAACCTAATGTGGGATAGCAAGTTTGAATTAAATGAAAAGAAAAATCAGTACTTCTGTTTAATTATTAACCATTTAAATGGTTGGTTGATAAACATAAGATCTGATTGAATAATCTTAATCTTATAAGAAATCAATAGTTTTCTAAATATAACAGCTCCGTACTGCTAGCTTCAATCATTTATTAATGGTCAATGTTCAAAAGTTAATAATAATGAGATATAGAAAACATATTATAAGGTCTCATTTTCTTTTATAAAATAAAAATAATCAGTCTCGATTAAAATAACTAAAATGATAACGATCATAAAGTAACAGAGATATGCTGCATCAAGAGCAAGATAATACATCAAATATTACTGCCTATTATTTTTATAGGAGACTTCCAGTACTTACTTTATCTGACCCTTAGATTGACATCACAACTGAAGCAATCGCAAATTGACTCCTTATTTTCCATAGATGCAATGTTATAAATGGAACTTCCGTTTCTGGCAAGTTTTTTGTATTCAAATATCAAATTTGTCTTTAAAACAGAAAAAAATCTAAATGAAACACTTATTTATGACTTCGGAGGGAGTAAATTACGATTTTATTCAGTTATTGAAAGCATAAATTAGGCTTTTTTAGACAATAGAAATAAACTTCACATTGAATATTTGCTTTTATTATCTAAAAAGTATCCAACATAAAAATAAAGCACAGAAAACGTATTTACAAATTCTTTATATATAAGTTTAACAGCAGAAATCATTCAAAAGTGTATAAATACTATATATTTAAATTTCAGAATTTATGCTTATTTGATATTATACATGTTAGAAAAAGTTTTGTTTAGAGATATTAAAATTAATTTCTTCATCTATAATACTGGTAATTATTAATAGGTTTAATATTCAATCATTCCTGTCCATGCTATAACATCTATAACTAGTATTCATTTTCTTAATCATTTCTTTCAAAATAAAATTACATTATTTTGAACATTAACGAAATTTCTTATACAATAGAGCATGAACAAAAATATAGATTACTAAAAGGTTTCCATCAAATTTTAGATGCTTTAAAAACAAGACTGATACTTATACATTTAAAACATGATATCTACCCTCATCCTTTTTGAAATAATTTCATTTAGTATATTCTAAAAGCAACTTTGAAACTTGAATTTCTACATATTTTTAATTGTATAGAAAAAATTAAAATCTTTATTCAATTGAATATTATGTTATGTTATGTTAATTTGTCTTTAATCACTCTCAATCAGACATTTTGGAGAGTTACTGTTACTTGAGGGATTTTGTTAGAATCTTTATGAGTAGGCATATATGTAAAAATAATTAAAAGATTCATATTGAATACATAAAATTCTTTCGTGATTATTTTCCCGATCACTTGCCTTCTGGAATAAATAAATAAATAGTTTTCCTTTAAACTTAATAAATTTGCGAAAACAAAATTATTCGTAGAGCTCTGAAACATTTTAAATTATTTTCTTAGAAGTGCCTTGATCGGAAACTAATTCAAAATACAATTTTCTCTATATTGCATATTACTGTTTATCTTTCCATATTTTATAATTAGTTAATTCAAACATTCTACCAGATTTTATGCAGGATATTATGGCGGTCATTTCCGAATCTAACTAGGGTAGGGGTTCCCAAAGTGCGGCCCGAAAACCCTAGAAATGCAGTCCGCAATGTCAGATCATCAGCGATTTTGAATTCGTAGAGATAATTCACATTTTTACAAAAAATAAATAAATTTTATCATATTATATTTAAAACTGTTCGGTTAAAAAAAAATACATATACAGTATAATATGTATAAGTGCTTCCAAATATGATTTTATTATTTGGAAGCACTTATATATGCGAAAAATTTTCTAAATCATGAGTATTATTAATAAGTCCAAATTGAGATCAAAATTAATTGATGAACATTTACAAAGGATGTTAAGAATACATTCAACCGACTTAGAACCAAGGCTCAATGATATTATTAAAAGAAAAGAACAACTGCACAAGTCACACACTTCAGATTGATGAATTTATTATTATTTTCTTTTTTATTTGAAATTATTTAGTTACTTTTGTTTAATTATTTTTGAAATGTGTTATTTTAAACAGTTTGTAATAAAAAGTAATCATCGTCATAAATAAAGGACGATTATGTTATAAAATTAGTATAAATCTTTCCTTTGTGTCTAACTTTATATCGATTTGAACGTATTTTTCATAACATTCTCTTTTTGGCCCGCCAAATATTTTGAATTTATAATTTGGCCCACACAGGTAAAACTCTGGGAACCCCTGTACCAGGGAATCAACAGCACTCTTAATAAGATATACAAAAAAAGATCGAAGGACGGATTTCAGCAAGCAGAGCCCCCAAATTCCTCCTGAAAAATCTAGAATAAAACGTGGTTTCTTAGATGGCCATTCCACTAATTCATATCTTAATGTTGTTTTCTCACAAACTATTCAGCAAGTAGACTTAAAAACGGCTTCATTCGTTTTGCCGCATTATAAACTTTCGTGAACAATCATTTTTATTTAAATTAGTATATGTAGTGGGCTGGAAATTGGAATAATCTAAAATTACATTAATTTTCGTAAAAGTGCGCCCGGTATATACTGTATATATATTGTATGTTGACAATATAGACCACGGCTGTCTAAAAGGCGACCCGCGAGGCTTTAACGATTTGATATAATATTATTTTTTAATGTTTTTTTTAAGAGATTAATTAAAAAGAATTCTAAAATTGCATTATATTAATTCAATTAATCAATTTTTCTTAATTATTAGTAATTATTTAATGATCAACTAGCTATCAGTGACATCACACTTTTATAAGACTCAATCAATTTTAGTTTTAGCTATTTCAGTTTAAGTTTTGAATTGTGACTGTATTTGAAAATTATTTTTTGGTTTCTAACACATCATTTCAATGATTGTGTGACTGTTGTTGTGAGATTCTGTTTTAATTTTATTTTATTTTTATATTACTGTGAGTTCGTTGCATTAGTGAAATGAGTGAGAAAAAACGTAAAATAGAAAATGAAATTGAGTATATCAGGAACGGTAGAAAAATGGCTTTTTCATAACAAATTACATGGTTAAACTGCTTTGTTTAACGGTTTTCCTAACTTTTGTGATTTTGTTCGGAAAGTAATATCAATGTTTGGTAGTACTTATTGTGTGAAAGTGTATTTTATAACATGAAGATAGTTAAGAATCGATTTTGAACCTAACTTGGAGATTCTTCTCTTTTACATATTCTGCGGCTAGCTACAACAGGAATGGATGTAAATATCCCAGCCATTGTAAATTCTGCTGACCGCCGTCATTTATCACATTGAATAAGGACATGCATACTTTTTATACCGGTATATTTTTTAACTGTTTATTTTTATAACTTTTTGTTAACATGTAACATGTTTATTGGATGCAATCTGGTATATATAATTTTGTAAATAAGGTTTGTTAATCTGGAAATAAAATTGGTTTCCAAAAAGCGTTATATTAATCGTTCCGTTTGTTGAGACAATAGGGTACCAAGTACCAAAGCCCCTCCCCTTTTTTTGTAACTGCGGCCCTCCATATTTCTATTAAAACGGCTATGGCCCTAAGGTTCATTATAATTGGACAGCACTGATATAGACTAAGGCTGGATTTTAGGCGACAACTAGCATCTCAAGAATGAAAGATGATAATTACGAATTTAGACTATCAGATTAATTATCGATATCATTCTAAAAATCAAATTTGACATTATGTCCATAATAATCTTTGATTAGTTTCTAAAATATTAGATTAAATGTGCTCTGGAGAATCCGAAAATTACATTAAAATTGTCGATTATTGTTTAACTTATACTGTATATCTCACCAAAAACATAAATGTGAAAAAATGGGCCAAATTTTATTCTACCAGTTTGTTTGGCCACCAAAAGAGTAGACATATAAAACAGGTGTCAAGTTCCATTCCAAGCCCAATGTCGAAAAATGAGATTTAAATACTGAAATAAATTCAATACAATGTCACATTTTCAGGCTTTTACTTGTCAAGTTTTAATATCTATAATAACTGGGAAATAACTTAATATAACTCAAAAAATTGCCAAATAAAAGCCTGAAAGTGACACTCTGTTAAATTTATTTCAGTATGTAAATCTCATTTTTCGATATTGGATTTGGAATGGAACTTGGCACCTCTTTAGATGTCTACTCTTTTGGTGGCCAAACAAACTGGTAGAATAGAACTTGGCCTATTTTTTCACATTTATGTTTTTGGTGA
Source organism: Olivierus martensii (assembly GCA_000484575.1). Taxonomy (NCBI): domain Eukaryota; kingdom Metazoa; phylum Arthropoda; class Arachnida; order Scorpiones; family Buthidae; genus Olivierus; species Olivierus martensii. Next base: position 24,252 of record AYEL01083414.1, on the reverse strand, counting down.
GATATCAGTACTTTCTGCTAAGTTGTTAAATTGAATAAACACGCGAAATAAATAATAATCTAACGTAGCTAAATAATTCTTCGCGTGACGTCATTTTTTCCTTCAACACATGTTTATGAATTATCCGTTTCGTATTAATAGTGTTTTAATACAGGTGGTAAAGTATGTCTACGGCCGGAACCACGAGAATATTTCGTAATAACCGATATATTTAATATATTCACTAATATATTCATTAAAAAAGATTGCTATATAGGCAACGCCACACTGTCAGATGCGACGCGCTCAATAGCTTGGGGTGAAGTAAATATGTCACAAAATAATTGAAAAATTGGCATTTTCAAAAATTTTCTTTATTTGTATCTTAAAACCTATACTTGTGCTAAATTTCAAATTTATACGTCTACGGAAACCAATATATAATTTTGATGAGTGAGTCAGTGCTGAAATTTGCAATTTTTTGGGGCCTCTATCTCCTAGACACTTTGATATTAAAGCTTGAAATTTTTACAAGGTGGTGAGAGAATAAAGCTTAACAATATATACAATTTTCGTTTTACTAGCTTAATCGGAAGCGACGTTACGGAGATGGCAAATATGGCTTAAGTTGGTTCGTGTAAATATACACACAGTGTGCGCCGCGCAAACTTGGCCCGGCGCACTGCCGTGCGCCTTGATTCAATGGTAAAAACGTTAAGATTAAACATATAAAATTAAATAAACAGTTGTATCAAGAATGTTAGAGTTGTCATGAAATCAATTGTTAATAGCAATTTATTGTTTATTACTTATATGGCTTAAGTTGGTTCGTGTAAATATACACACAGTGTGCGCCGCGCAAACTTGGCCCGACGCACTGCCATGCGCCTTGATTCAATGGTAAAAAAGTTAAGATTAAACATATAAAATTAAATAAACAGTTATATCAAGAATGTTAGAGTTGTCATGAAATCAATTGTTAATAGAATTTATTGTTTATTACTCGTAAACTAATAAATGTTAGGATACTCAATGACAAAAATATGCTAAAATCGATTTAATGTTTAAAAATATTCACTGGTTATTTGGTGTAACTTGGTAGTTTACTTTTTGTAATTTTATAATATCATCAATAATTTGTTCAATACTTAAATAAAAACTGATCAACTTACATTGTTGTATCATCCTCATTTTTCAATCCGTATTTAGTTTCTCCTGCTTCAATAGAATCGTTGCAATGATCATGTTCACGACAACAGGAGTCTGTTTCGTTAAATTTAACCGGATAATTAATTTGGCCAGAATTATTTCCAGGTCCACACCAGTTTGTACCTGTGAATATAGTACAAATAAAAATTTGTAAAAATTTTGACCTATGTAAAAGTTTGAAATACAATTAAAGTTAAGTGAGAAAAATGAAAACAGAATAAAATACTAGTCAAACCCCAATAAGACGCCTCTCGTTAAGCCGCCACCCTCGCTGACTGTCAAGAAATTTGGCGGAACGCATCTTCTCTATGGTAATGGAAATAAGCAAACTTCGATAAGATGCCATCTAAACAAATATTCCTTTTGGTACAATGGGTGATCGGTTAACGAATTCCGTTCCAAGACAATGTTCGTTATCCGAATTGTTCGTTAACTGATCACCGTTCAATGTTCGTTATCCGAATTGTTCGTTAACCGATCATCAATTTACCATAGATTTTTTATGAGAATTTGATTAATTCGTTCTGGAGACCCCAAAAAATATAATTATATAATTTCTTACTATTTATTACTTCTTATATGTAATAACCTAATATATACATACATAGTCTTGCATTTTCATCTATATGTTTATTTTCTAATATAACATACATAGTCTTGCATTTTAATCTATTATGTTTATTTTCCAATATAATTTCTTACTACATTTATTTATATGTAATAAAAATAATATATATCCGATCTATTAATTCGTTCCGGAGACCCAAAAAAACATAAATAAAAAATTATGTAATTTCTTACTATGTTTATTTATATGTAATAACAATAATATATACATATTTTCTTATTACGTTTATTTATATGTAATAACCATAATATATACATACATAACATTTTAATCTATTATGTTTATTTTCCATATACATACATAGTCTTGCATTTTAATCTATTATGTTTATTTTCCGTTGAAGAATCTATCCAAAGTCAATTGCTTTTCTCTCTTCTTCAGGATTTTTCTGAAGTGATTATCATTGTAGAGATTCCAAGCCTATTGACCTCATCCTGGTATGGGTGCATTCTAAGACCAAAATGTTGTAAAATCTCTCTCTTATCTTCTTTAATAAATCTTTGACCCCTCCTGAAAAATTGGAGGAGTGGGACTCGGATCTTCCAGGATGGTAAGCCATAGCTTTACCACGAGGCCATCCAGCCGAACTCTCATTCGAGCAGTCCGCGGGTCATTGTGAAGTGTTCGTTATCCGAACATAAAAATCTTTCGCGAAAGTGTTTATCCGAACAATTTGTTAACCCTGTGAAGTGTTCGTTATCCGAACATAAAAATCTTTCGCGAAAGTGTTCGTTATCCGAACAATTCGTTAACTGATCACCCATTGTATTGTATTTGTCCTCGTTAATCCGTTAGGGTTTTTTTATCAACAGATGACACCAGTCTCCATTCTGGAAGAATTCTAAGTGATAGGGCGAAACATATCTGCTGTTCTGTACGTATGCGGTACAGAACAGCAGATATGTTTCGTACAGAACAGCAGATATGTATACAGTTTTTTGAAATGTTAAGTTTGGATGCTAAATATAAATGTATTGTGTTTTATTAACTTTAATAAATTTGTAGTTCATTTTCATTTCTATATTACACGTGTTTTCGATAAACCGCCAACCCCGATTAGCCGCCAAAATCGTCCCCAAACGGATAGTGGCGTCTTATCGGGGTTTGACTGTATTTATTAAATTCAGATTTAATCTTGCAACAATTACTAATCGTCAAGAAATAAGTTGCTGCATATAATTTTCGCTTACTTTTTCCAGAAACATTCTAATGTAATTTTTCAGGAAGAATTAAATTTATTCAATATTTTAATTTAATCCAACAATATTTAATTAAAATGAAGACCATTCTTTAAAAAATAACTCATTATATATCTACATTAAGAAAATTATCTGACATCACTCAGTAAATTTATCATTTAATCCTAGAAAATCATTCATAGAATCCGTGATTTAGCACACTTTTTATTAATAATTATACTTGTAAATCGTACAATAGATAGTATTTTCCCCATCTATATTATGGTAAAGTATTAAAAATAATGATGATATGAACAGCAAAATGTATCAGTAGAATGTTTGAAATTTGAAAAGGCGATTTCAATAGAAAAAGTGTGTTGAATATTTCTAGATAATGTACGTGAAAAAATCAGTCAAATGATTCCACATTCTTTTATTATTTAGGACAGAAATTTTTAATCAGTCATTAAAATGAAAATCAATAGATCAAAAACAGCTTTTGTAGAACATCATCAGTGTAGAACAGTTCTTTATGTGTAGTGCACACGAGTAAAACATATTTTTGAAATCAACACTATAAACCTTTTAAAGTGACTTGTCATTCAATGTTATAAAACAGAAATTATTTAGCCTCATAAAGAGCTGCATCGAATGGCCGGATGAAAATAATAATAATAATAATGGGACCTTAAGAACACATCAATCTGATCTTGAATAACATGATTAAAATGATAATTAGAATTATGAGAAGTGTTTTATGATGTAAATTATAAAGATACATACATACACTAACACACACATAATCATTTAACATGAATTGTTATTGACATACTATAAACCTATATCATAAAATAGGTCAGCGATTATAAATAATGAAAATTCATATACGACTTGTCATTCAATGTTATAAAACAGAAATTATTTAGCCTCATAAAGAGCTGCATCGAATTGCCGGATGAAAATAATAATAATAATAATAATAATGGGACCTTAAGAACACATCAATCTGATCTTGAATAATATGGTTAAAATGATAATTAGAATTATAAGAAGTGTTTGATGATGTAAATTATGAAGATACATACATACACTAACACACACATAATCAACATTTTACATGAATTGTTATTGACATACTATAATTCTATATCATAAAATAGGTCAGCGATCATAAATAATGAAAATTCATATACTAAATGTAACTTGGATAGATAGTAACAGCTCTAAGTTTTAGAAATGAAAAGTCATAAGCACTTTTCCTAAAGTTAAATTATCTTACAAACATTTTGATAGTATAAACGATAGTTTCATTATTTATCATATTTGAAATATTAAATTATTATTCATATCTTGAAATTTAATTATTTCTTTAATTTCATGTTCCAAGATATTTCAGATGAAGAAAACTATATCATAAATAAGAACAAATTACCTGTGAAGTATTTATTCAAATAATAGTTCAGTATTATGAATAAATATAGTCAAACCCCGATAAGACGCCACCATCCGTTTAGGGACGATTTTGGCGGCTAGTCGGGGTTGGCAGTTTATCGAATATAGGTGTAGTATAGAAATGAAAATGAACTGCGAATTTACTAAATTTAATAAAATACAGTACATTTATATTTATCATCAAAACTTAACATTTCTAACAAACTATGTATATTTTACAGTATAATATAAGTACTATATATGTATAGTACTATACAGAAACATGTCCATCTGCTGTTCTGATCTACTTTCAGTTATCTGTAAAACACAATTGCATTGTGTAAAACACAATGCACACAGCAATAAACGATCTGGTTCTTACGATCTTAAATTTTCTACAATCTAGGTGTGAACCAGGCTTAAAGAGACAGATGATTAATCGTTAATTAACTCCATCTCTCCCACCCGCTAGTTACAAATGAATCCAGAGAGTTTTTAATACTGTATATACAGTACTGATTTGAACCTCAGAATGTAAGTCATCTTACATGCCCTTGGCCGAATAACGAGGACAAATACAATACCAAAAGGAATATTTGTTTAGGCGTTTCTATTGGCGGATGGCGGATGCCGTCTTATCAAAGTTTGCCTATTCCATTAACATAGGGAAGATCTGTTCCACCAAATTTCTTGGTGGTTAGCGAGGGTGGCGGCTTAACGGGGGTGCCTTATCGGGGTTTGGCTGTATATTTAAATTAAACTTAATTATAATCGTGACAAAAAGAAATAAATATTTAAACTTATAAAATATGTTGAAGTTGTTATAAAAATCGAAAAAAATATGAAAGAAATAATATATTTTGAATTCATATGTGACAGGTAATGCTTCTTTAATTTCAAAACAACAACACCTATTGAAATTAGTACTATATATAATATTAAAACTGCAATTAAAATAACAAACTGCAACAATGCTTAACAATTAAAAAGAATAGTGTAGTACATTTTAAATCATGAAAATAATATATATAGAGGAAAGTAACCAAATATGGAATAGTATCCCTAATATGGAATACCGGCATTTCTCGTAAACAAATAATCCTAGACGCAATAAACAGTGATCGTCTATCTCTTTCAATCACTGTATGCGCGTACAGGTTTCAACTTGTCAGTCGAGCGAGTGCTGTGTCCGCGGTGAGACTGTTTTGTTTTGTCACTGTCAGAAAACTTTCTATGGTACGTAAAAATTAAGTATAAAGATGGCGGTGCGCAGACCAAGAAAAATTTTCGGTTCAAGACTTTTAGGTTCTGCACATTTAATGCTATGAATAATAAACAGCTGTTATTTTATTAATTTCTTTCGTGTTTTAAGTCACATAGATTATACGAATTTTAAGAAAAGTAATGATTTATAATTTTAATGTTTTTTTTCTTAACTCTTTTTTGTGTCATAATTTAGATAAAATGGTAGAAGCGTGTTGTAAACATAGGAGAAACTTAGAAATACTATTTAGAATTCCGAAAATACAACTTTCTTTAAAATAAACAAGAATAAAATACAAAGATGTGTCATTAGGCTGCAATATGCACAAAATTTGAACTTGATGATAAGTTTCCCTAGATTAATATACAACGATAGTATAGATCGGTTATCTTATAGTTTAATTGTAATCGAAGTTTTTGGTACGACGGGAGAAAAACTCCCAGCGGAATTTCGACCTCCCCTTTACCTTCTCCCCTAATTAAACACTCCTGAGTTTATTAATGAAGATCCTATGTGGGGCAGAAGTTCAAGGATCAGCCAGTTAGACTTTCTCTTTTGTTTAGTTGTTGAATAAGTGCATCTATTAGTGCACATCTCGGTGATGCTGCGTGCGGTGTGTGTCGTACTGACCATAAAGTAATGGTCATTGATGTTTTCTGAAGATACTCGAGGAGAAACCTGGATCAAATGCCTTGTGTGCAGACTCTGGGACACCATTTTCTGAAGATACTCGAGGAGAAACCTGGATCAAATGCCTTGTGTGCGGACTCTGGGACACCGGATTTGTGGACCCAGACAGTGAGCCCGATGCATTGATAGGACAGGAAACGCCTGACTCAAAAGATGCGGAGTGTATGTTCTGTCATAGACTGTTTTCTGAAGATACTCGAGGAGAAACCTGGATCAAATGCCTTGTGTGCGGACTCTGGGCACATAATGATTGCGCTGGTGCAGAGTTCGACACCTGGATTTGTGATTATTGCAAATAGTTATGTTCCTTTTTATATTTGACCAAAGATCCTAAAATATTTCATAGAAGTTAAGGTTGATTTTTAATAGTTACTGTAGTATTCCATATTTGGGGTACTATTCCATAATTAGATACCTTTATGTTTATTTTGTTTTTGAGAAATTATACTACTTATAATTAATAAATATAACACAAGACTGTTACTATGTAAAGCACAAATATATGACTGATTGTAATCCGATTAAAAGTTTTTGATTTTTAATATTTGTTTATTTTATGCCTAAAAAACAAAACGGTATTACATATTTGGTTACTTTCCTCTATATAGATAGAAGAGATCGGTGGCATGATGGAAACCTTCTTCTGTTATGAAAGTTTAAGATGTAATTCGCGAGTCCCATACTTTCAGAAGTTCATTTAGGAGGGATTAGGGTTCAGTTTCTTGAATCCCGTTCTCTATCTTACTGTTAATATCACTATGGATATGGGCAGAACGTGGTGAAAGTTGAATTATGCCACCAAATCACATGAAGATATATTGGGAAGGCTATTTTTAGAGCTATCAACAACATCCGTAATGGGGATCAGCCAGTTAGACTTTCTCTTTTGTTTAGTTGTTGAATAAGTGCATCTATTAGTGCTCATCTCGGTGCTGCTGCGTGCGGTGTGTGTCGTACTGACCATAAAGTAATGGTCATTAATGAAAGTGGAAAGACTTCTGTTTCTGCCGAGAGGACAGGTTCCTTGGTCTCAACTTGGTGGTCAACTTTTAATCTTTATCTGGACTCTAGCATCAGCCAAACATCCAAAAGGTGGTTTTACAGTGCCGCCGTCTAATACCGTTCTGCCACTCAAGTTCCAGCAGTTCCCTTTAGTCTTCAAGAGTCGAACTCTAATTGAAGAGTCGTTCAAGAGTCGAACTCTAATTGGAAAAGAATAATAGATTATTTGTTCCTGGCTCCTGTCCTGTGAAAGTTCTTGTTGACATCTTCTGTTCACTTGTGACACAGTGACCGATCTTCAGTGTAATTCTATTGTTTGTTCCTGGCTCCTGTCCTGTGAAAGTTCTTGTTGACATCTTCTGTTCACTTGTGGCACAGTGACCGATCTTCAGTGTAATTCTCTGTTCAGAAATTGTTAATCCGTTAGCTTGACCGACGAAATCTGTTATTTTGTTTATTTAATTAATGGCGTTCATGGGTCCCTGTGGTTTGGTTACTACTTCTACTTTCCGCTAGTGGGCTACCCCACTTCTTCTGGTAGTGCCTTTTAATCTTTCCTGAACTTTCCTATAATCTCCTCTCTTCGTCCTTCATTCTTCAGGGGCTAAACCATTGGTACAGCCTTATTCTTTTTGTCGTAAGTAAGTAAGATGGTTGCGTGGTAAAGCGTTCGCATATCACTTTGGAGGATCCAAGTTCAAATCCGGGTCTTATACCTCCAGTTTTTCAAGAATTGTCCGGGCCCGAGCCATTGAATCCCATCAACCAACTTTCTGGTTGACTCAGCATAGGTGTTGGCCAGCCTATAGTGGACTCTATAAATGACTGCCGCCACATAAAGAATATCCCATGAAGATATGGCGGCTTAAACAGAACTTACCTAACTCGTGACGGGATCAATGGAATTTTAAAGGATAGAGTACAATGAGTTGGGCTCAGAACCCTTCTCAAAAATTGAAGGTATAGGACCCGGAATTCAAGTCGGATTCTCCAAGATGGTAAGCAAATATGCTTTACCACACTGCGATCAGACCAACCGGCACCATGAAGGGACTAGAGAGATCCACTACATATTACTTTGATACTTGATGGGTTGAAAGCGGTATAAAATCATATAGGAGGAGAAAAAAATAGAAGATTCTGAAATCAGATAAATCGACGTATTAACCAATTAAGGTAATTCATTAAATATTTCTAAACGATACAGTATTTATAAAAACACTTCATTTCTTTTGAAATCTTTTTGCTTATTCTTCGAAAGGCTAAAATGTCGTGATATTATAAATATTTTTATATCAGAAACAGGTAGAATGTTCATTGTTTACAATATAATGTACAATGTTAGAAAATACAAAGACGAGCACAATTCGTGAGTCAAAAACAGACATTCTATATAATAAAAATAGTGAGGAGATATAATAATAATTGGCAAAAGACAAAGTAATAAAGTGGACATAATATAGTTTATATAAACATGAATAGAATACAATGAAATTTATACATTCTTATTATTACGAAGAAATAACTGTAAGATTAAATGTAGTAGAGTGCCTATGTATAATTGATGAGTATACTATACTGTTCCGCAAAATTTTAATAATTTTTCTTACATTTCATTCAATCAATTGTTAATTTCTTTATTAATAAAACTATAGTTACTCACCTGGTAATATAGTAACACTTCTTTTTGATCTTTCTTTTGAAAATTCCATCGAAATTTCAGACTCTGTTTTAAAGTTTTCACTTGAAACATTACAAAATTGAATAAGTTAGAAAAAATTGCAATTTTATTAAATGATTATTTATAGAATAATTAATTTTAATAAATTATATATTTTTGTTTGCTGGTTTTCATTTCAGCATATAAAATTATAAAAATTCAAAATTGATGTCAGGGTATCAGATACCTTCAATGAGAATCAGAAGAGCTGAATCATTAACTGTATTCTTTAATTTATCTTTAATATAAAAAAAAATCATCAAAAGTTCTTTGATGATATTTCTTGGATAGTTTATATCTCTAATAGTAGGAATGAACAAAAAATTCACATGCAATAGCAAGAAATTATTTATTTTTAAAATGAAGTCATTATTATTATTAATAAAAGAAGAAGTACAGGAAACAAACTAGTAGAAAATAAATTTTATTATTTTTAATAGTTTATATCTCTAATAGTAGGAATGAACAAAAAATTCACATGCAATAGCAAGAAATAATTTATTTTTAAAATTAAGTCATTATTATTATTAATAAAAGAAGTACAGGAAACAAACTAGTAGAAAATAAATTTTAATTATTATTTTTTTAATATTAATGCGGCTGGTTTAAACATTTAGAAATATGCCTACTTTGATATAACAACAGTTAAAAACAATTTTTTTGTATAATAATTATTTTAATATTAATGCGGCTGGTTTAAACATTTAGAAATATGCCTACTTTGATATAACAGTTAAAAACAATTTTTTTGTATAATAACCATAATAATTCACAAAACTGTTTTTAGTTGTTGGTAAATCAAAAATATAAATTTATTCTTTCGTAGTTATTAATTAAATTATAAATTTATCCGACAAAATAAAATTAAGTTCAAAAGATGTACAAAACCGAAGATTACAGAAGGATATATGAAAAATGATTTAAATTGTTATTTTTTTATGCTTATAAATTTAATAATCGCAATTATGGACAATAAGCTGTAATTTTAATAAAAAATTATACCTAGATTTAATTTCATATGTCAATAGGTTAGCATCTGCAGATGAGTGAGAAAATTCAAGCGATCTTTTATTCAAGACATCTCCGGAATACAAGTTGCTCAGTTGTGAAGCTTCTGTGAGATATGTCATGTAATACAGCAATAAAAATACTAGCATTTCAAACTCTATAAAATATAAATATATGATAAAACTGCATGTTTTCAATTACAATATATTTATGTTCTTACCTGTAGAAACAACCGCTTCCTAAGCACTAAGAATGAGTTTTGCACGTCACGAAAAAGCATCAAAATATTAAAATAGGAAGGAATGACGTAACGAGCAAATAATTTCTATATATCGGATTTGAATCAGTGGCATGTGTTACGCAATCATATTAGTCGAAATATTAGTAGTCACGCAATTTAAAAATATTTTTCTCAAATAGATTTTCGATTGGAAAAATAATCATCGCCTAACTGAAGGATGAAAATTCTTGAAAATTTAGGATTTTAATTAATTTATATGAAGTGAATCACATGAATTTAAATAATTACATTAATATTTCCTGCATATAAATTCATTTTCCTGATCGAATTCAGGTGATTTTAAAAAGTTTCAAGTCAATTATCTGATTTAAAACTTAAAAAATATATATAAAAAAATGGTATTCGAATCATTAAATAACTCTGCCTGATTTTGCAAATTAAATTTTGTCGAATAAATTTATAATGACCCAAATATGAAAAATAACTATGAAAAAAAAATAAATTCAATTTTTCTCGGAAGATATTACTGCCATTATTATTTAGGAAATTGTTTTAGTTATTGATATAGCAGAGTAGGCATATTTCTGAATGTATGTACAGCAGCATTTATATAATAGAAAACTAACTAAAATTTACTTTTCTCCCGTTTGTTTTCTGTATGTCATCTTTTATGAATAATAATAATGGTTTAATTTTAAAATTAATTTCTTGCTATAGCAGGAGAATTCTTTGCTTAAGTGCTATTATTAAAACATGTAAAATATCCAGGATATATCATTAAAGAATTTGTGTTAAAGATAAATTAAAAATACAGTTAATCATTAAGTTGTGAAAGTGTCTGTTATTCTGATATCAAGAATAAAATGGATATTTTCGAATTTTTATAATTTTTATTATTATAGACGTAGTAGGTGGCATTTTGAAATAATTCGCACACAACTTGAACAACCTAGTTCATATTTTTAAATACGGTATTAAATGACACTTTGGCATGCAACGCGTCTTATTACTTAATAATTCAGTTATTGCCAGTAAAGTGATGATCCCTAATTTATTTTATTAATTTTTTACGTTACTTAATATATTAATAAAAGTTAAGAGCAAAGTATAGTCAACAAAATCGTTTTTTGCATGTAAACGCTTAAATATGCAATATTCCTTTCACTCCCCCGTTGCTAATCAACCGATGCAATGGTTGCAACACACATTGTAGCCTACAGCGATCAACAACTGAAGTAATTACTCAATCAGTTTTTTGCGTATTGTACGAAAGAGCCGAACCTTTTCCACTGATGTCAAAACCTTTATGTCATAGACTGTACCATTTTCAATGAGAAAATCCTTTCTTTCATTGTTTCTAAGATAGTAACTTTGTCAAAGTTTGCAATAATGTATTTTTGTCTGTTGCTTTATCTTAATGTATTGCTTTAATCATTCTTTTAAGTTATTTTTAATACAGTATTTCCTATTTACATGATTAATTCATTTGAAAAATTTTAGCATAAATTGAAAACAGTATAAGCTCAATAATGCTTAAATTCAATATATATAAACATATATATTTAAATTTAAGTCCATAAATGGTATTTTTGCAGAAAAAATAAAATGTTTAATGAATTTTTTATTTGGATTATGTGGAATTCCACCACAAACAGTAAGACTTATTTATCCAACTATTTTTGAAACCACAGAACTTGAAGCACTAAATAAGGAACTTTCTTGTAATGTTAATATAGTACAGGTATCCCTCCTATAACACGGTACTTCTACAACACGGTTTTTACTTAACACATTTAGAAAATTACGTTTATGCTTCCACAACACAAAATATTTTCATTAATTTTTGTAAATCTGTACTAGGGACACACTATAATACACACATAAAATGTAATCATTGGGAATACTTTGCTAAAATTAATCATAAATCCAATTTCACTAGTTTGCCATGAGAGGGACGGTATGCAGTCTATTTTTGATTTCGATTTGAGAATTTTGTGTTTCTTTTTGATTTTGATTTGAAATTGAGTTAATTGGCAACAATTGAATATTCTGTGTTCCAAAAATTCAGTTCTTGTATAAAAATAAGTTTTTATTCTTCAATAGAGGAATGTGAAAGAGAAGAAAAACTTTTAATTCATAAATGTTTTTGGGTATATGTTAAGGAACAATTGCTTTCTAGCAGGTTGTAATGGGTTAGATTACAAATTTTATAAAGAGAGCAGAAGATACACAAACTTTAAATGCATAAAAAAGTTCAGAAAGTGAAGTTGATATTGTTAAAGAAAAAACATTCTCGTTTAATGAAACAGTGGTAAGGCTGTACACCTTTTCTTTCCTTTTGTTTTACGTATATTGTTTTCTTAGGGTCTTAACATATATATTTTTTCTTTCTTCATGTTCTGTGTTATTAATATTCAAAACTTAATCAAAATTAAACTTCTTAAAAGGAATTAAAGAAAGTTATTTGTTTTTAATTGGTTTTGGAACGTAACTCAGAATTAAAGAAAGTTGTTTGTTTTTAATTGGTTTTGGAACATAACTCTACTTTTTATATTGGCTCCATGTCTCATATAACATGGTTTCACACAAAACGGTGTTTTTCAGGAACCTATCTACCATGTTATAGGAGGGATACCTGTATATGAAAATTGAAAATTATTTTTTGCATTTTTAAAGAAAACTTATACTGTTTGTTAAAAACTTTTGTTCTTTAGCAATAATATTGTCACATATACAGCTCCTTAACAGAAATAATTTTATTTTTTAAAACGTTTTCAACCTTACTTTGAGACCCCCTCTTCAGTAAACACATTCTTTTTAATGAATGTTTACATTGGGATAATACCAAAATAATAAGGCATATCATGAACAGCATATGTCGCAACATTGCTGAGGCCTTAGAAGTAGAAAAACGAAAAATAAAAATGAGCATAATTAATGATAACAATCCTGAAAATCTCCCAATATTGTGGAGCTTGTGCGCAAAAGATAATATGTAACTGCTATCGTAGGAAGATGAAAAGATCATATATATTCAGCAAAAAAAAAATGAGCATAATTAATGATAACAATCCTGAAAATCTCCCAATATTGTGGAGCTTGTGTGCAAAAGATAATATGTAACTGCTATCATAGGAAGATGAAAAGATCATATATATTCAGCAAAATCTTTTTGCCACCAGTCTTTATACAAGCATTGTATAATAGTGTTTTTATATGAATATTATATTAATTTTAATAACCTATAAGAATTTATGAAAAACGTTTTAAAAACAAATTCAGTTCTGAAAAATTTTAAAAACTATGCACATTCTAAAAGCTGTATTCTGTTTTAAAATGTTTGTTAAAAAGAATGTGTTTATTGATGAGGGTCTCAAAGGCCAAAAACGTTTTAAAAATTAAAATTACAGTGGAACTTCAAATCAATGGACCCAGAAACAATGGACAAATTTTCAGATGATTCAGATGGAATTTCGGCATAGTGATATAAATAAAGTGTAAAGAAATGCTCAAAGACTTTGCAATTAAGTTTGATGTTGGCCCAAGCAAAGATAAAAAAAGAATCATTTAGAAGCATAAATACACCTATTCCTATGAAAAACGTTTTAAAAACAAATTCAGTTCTGAAAAATTTTAAAAACTATGCACATTATTCTGTTTTAAAAGCTGTATTCTGTTTTAAAATGTTTGTTAAAAAAATTTAGATGTGGTTTTACATTCCGAATCGAATGCAACCATTTCCGTTTACCTATGATCTACCTTTACGAAATTATGCGGATTTTTTCATTTTTAATGTTTTTATCACTCCTGATAAATTGCCGGTATGAGAGCAAATTACCCAGCATGCTTTTCGGATTTCGTATATGAAAGAAAACGGAGGCATTTCGTTGAAAACTTGCTTATTACATTATATTTTATTAATTTAGTATTTATGGTATCAGAGATATATAATTTAGGATTATTGTCATACGATGCTGAAATAAAATGTGACTCGCGATTACGTTATCCTGATAGGTATGCTGGCTAAATTAACGTTAAAATTGGACACAAAATTAATGAATTCCAATGCATTTCACATCGGTGATGACAGTCCTCCAAGCAGTCCCCTATGTGACGCCATCATGACACGACAAAACTGATATATCGTGACGTCATGTTAGTGTAGTAATATTTGACATCATCATCGCTGCGACATGACGTTATCGTGACAGATATCAGTGGTGTTAAGAAATCAGTTAAGCCATATATTATCACTACGCTGCTAACACATCCATTGGCAATAATATAAACTACAATTTTTATTTCTTAATTTTTAAATTATTAATAACGACAAATAATTTTGGCTGCCGGACATCCAAAAATTGACCTTTCTAACGATACCATATTTATAGAAATCGGTATAGTGGTTCGACTGAAAAAGGGACATCCTGCCAGCAGCCAGCCACGTTTGACTATTAATATATATGATGTTTATTATTGAAGTTCATTATTTTACAAATATTCACTTGATAAGATCGTAATTTTAAACAAATTTCTAATTTATTTAATTTTAGTAAAATTTTAAGTGAAAAATTTAACGTAGAATATGAAACTTAGAGAAAATTTTTAAAGGAATCTAAACACGATTAGAAAATAAAAAGATCAAAAAGAACTAGTATTACTTTACTAGATGATTAACTATAATTTTATTAATAAAGAATTTAATTGTTTATTGAATGAAGTGTAAGAAAAATTACGAATCTTGCAGAACAGAATTCAATATATTAGTAAAAATACCATATTACATTTACTCTCCTGATATTTATATTTTCATAATAATTATAATGACGGAATAAATATTAAAATTTTTCAAATATCCTATATAACATTAAAAATAATTGGATATTAAAATATTTTACAACGGACCTTTAAAAATTTTTTTATATGATCTATTTTCACATTTGCAAAGTAGTATGGAGCTGTAAACAATTTAGCCATGCTGATAGCTTGGGATATATTTAACGATACAGATTTATATTGGAGTCAACATGATTACTGCGACAAACTATTGAAAATAAAAAAAATTAAATATGCATTGAGAATGACAATCTCACAAGCAGAAATGCAACTGATATTTTCGACATATTGATATTTTAATTTACTACTTCGATATTTTTGTACTCGATACATTTATTTACTAAATATCGATACTTTTTTCCTTTCGATACTGTCAAAGATCTATAGAATCGGACAAATTTAATTAAAATTTAATTTTAGTGCTTGATAGAGAATTTTTACAATTACATATAAAAAAAGAGCAGCATTTGCTCGTCATTCTTTAATAAAAATATTTGTGGAGATTAATTACGTCAAAACGTTTGACTACACAATCCTATTATATTTTCATATTACATTTTTAATTTAATTTTTATATTGCAATCGTTGAATTTTTGATAACCATTGTGGCAGAAAATCCCTTAAAATGCGATAATTTTACTTACTTGTAAAGAGGTATAATTAAAAATTAAATCCAAAATTATTTATCATCAATAGTTATATTTTCAAATACTGTATTAATAATATATATCAATTCTAATAGTAGTCTTAATTATCCAATAATTATCTAGTTTTCAATGAATCAGTAGTTATATTTTATACAAATAATTTTTATTAAATTGTAAAAAATAGAAAACAGAATTCTTGCCTTTAATTTACAAAAAAAAATATATTTTATAAAACTTATTATTTTAATTCTTTATCATTAGTTTTTGCATGTTATAAATTATCAATATTTATTAATCATTTATTATTTATAAATGATTAATAAATATTGCTGATTTATTAGATATTTTTCTATTTAATATATTATTAATACTTTAGATAATTATTTTTTATTTATTCCTTTAAAATTATTCACTAATATCGATGTTATAAATTTCTGTATCGATGTTTTCCAGATAAAATATAGGATAGTATCGATTTTTTGTAGAAAAAATAGGTATCAAGTAACTTCAAATATCGATATTTTCAAAAATGTTCCTAACTCACAATAATGTGACTTAATAATTGATACAGAAATACCATTAAAATTGCATCATAGTTCAATCTAACTAGGGAAATTATAATTAAACAATGGATGTATGGATTAAACATCGAGTTTAATGTGATAAACTAGCTTAATAATCCCTTAATGTACTAATTTGAAATTAAATTGCGATTAATAATTATTCAATTAATTTATTCAACGGTGCCACCATCTGTTCGATTAATAATTGATTACTTAAATTTAGAATAATTAAACTTTAATTTTTGACTAATTTCTCTATATAAAAATTTGCTTTAATATTCTAACTAATTAAGAAAGCTGGATATTAATCCGAAATTCCTAATTCGACTCGAAGCACAAGCAAATTTTTAATTCGGGTCGTTTAATTAAAAATAGTTCAGTTATTAAGTAAAAGATGGTGCCACTATTACTCAATTTATATAATTGATAATTAATCCAATAGATGGTGGCACTGTAGCATAAATGAATAAAATATTGTAATTATTAATTGCAATTTAATTCTAAAAAGTTAGT
This sequence comes from Olivierus martensii, assembly GCA_000484575.1. Taxonomy (NCBI): domain Eukaryota; kingdom Metazoa; phylum Arthropoda; class Arachnida; order Scorpiones; family Buthidae; genus Olivierus; species Olivierus martensii. The sequence goes on along the minus strand of AYEL01083414.1, from coordinate 7,343 downwards.
AGTTTAGAGTACAGGTACTTGATTATAATTCCTCTAGTTACATTAAAATTATGATACATTTTCAATAGTATTTTTATATCAGTTAAATAATTGAGCAATGTTTGAAAATCTCAGTTAAAATCATTTGCAGTAATACCCCGAATTACGCGATACATGGGACCAACGAAAACCGCTTAAGAAGAATTCGCGTAAGTCGGGGTACAACTTTGCATATACAGTAAATACTTATGAATTTGGTTTAATTGGAACCAAGGACTAACAATAAACTGGTTTAGAAGAAAAATATTTAATAAAATTGCAGTTCTTTATACATATTAATACAAAATATTAAAAAAATAAATGAGTTACGTAAAAAGATATTCACTTTTACTTAATTATCACACCATAATTACATAATTTTTTCTACAGTTACGTAAAAAGATATTCACTTTTACTTAATTATCACACCATAATTACATAATTTTTTCCACCTCAGCAATAATACCATGATGTTTACGAAATATGCTGGAGTTCAAGGATTGAGCATTTTTCACCGTATCCAGAATTTTTTCATTATCTTTTATGATTGTTCTTTCTGTGGATTCTGGTAGCTCAAACTTCTTTGCCAATTCAGAAATTTTCATTCTGTTATCAAAATCCTTGTTAATGTTAAGTTTACATTCCAAAGATCTTGTAATCCTTTTCTTACTAGGTGCAGGAGACTCATTCGTCGATCTTAACATTCGACGATCGTAGAATCGTAATCGTGCAAGTAGTTCGCGTGAAACGCGTCCAATGCGTATCACAAGATAGCGTGCAGCAGTTTTGCCAAGCGAAAAAATCAAGAGCTGCGTAACTTCGAGTTCGCGTAAGTCAGGATATTACTATATATTATCATTTTTTTCGAAACAGCTATTTTGAACAGTAATTTCAATGCATCATTATTAAACTATAGGCCTAAGTTACTGTATTTAGAATTATCTTAATTACGAAGAAATTACAATATTTCATAATCGGAAATAAAATCTACACAGATATATAATAAAATCTATTCAAACAATGTTTTAATTGGAAAATTTTATGCTTAAAATCATAAAAAATTTAGTGTAATATGCCTAATAGTGATATTCAGCCGATTTGTATCAGTTCGATCAAACCAGTAGTTAAAATATACAATTAAAAATTTTTGAAAATTAAACTTTCTATCTATTTTTGCCAAAATGTTTAAAAGTTATTAAAGCAGAAACCTTTGAAATTTTAACGTCTATCGTTTTTAAACAGTTGCAGATAAAGAATAATTAATGTGATTTGTCGATCTGATGGTAACATGATAAAGCGCTGGCTTTACCCATATTGTCATCTAGCTGACCTGAAGAATTAGAATTCAATTCTCGAACCCCATACCTCCAAATGAATTTTCAGCAAGAATTTTTTCAGTACGGCTTGCTCGTGACCCTATTATTTACCTGACAGTCGATTCCACTATTAGTGTTGGTGGCCCATAGTGAACAAAAGAATACTCTCTCACTTTGTAATTTTCGATTGAAAAGTGACGTTTAAACAAAAGGAAAAGAAAACTAAATTAAATTTCATAAAAATAAATTAAGCAGGTTATGTTATACGTAACATATTCAAATGAATTCTTAATATAATTAAGAAAGTATGTCAGAAATTTGATTGGCCACCATTTTTAAATGATTGCACCGAAATGATTCGATTATATCGAATAGAGATGAAGTTTAACAGTAGTCGAGATGATAAATTTCATGAAAATCTACCAATTAATTAAAAAGTTATTAGGGGAATCCACCGCATGAAAAGATTTTAAGCCTTCGGAAAGTAGGCTGAAAATTGAGTACAAGAACTTATCATAAAACAATATATAATAAAATCGGTAGATATTTATGTGGAAAATAAAACTTCTATCTATTTTTATGTTTCCCTATTACATATAGGTGAATTTGATGATAAAGTATACTGATATTGAAATTATTCATATATAAAATAGTTATATATACAGTAATAAAATATAATAGAATAATGTACGTATTCCACAAACGCATAAATGTATCTATTGGGAAAAATTCGTGTAACATGAACGTTATTCATGTTTGATAAACATGAATAGCGGGTTATTTTGGAATAAACACGGATAATACAATATATTTTATATTTTTAGGACAAGTTATTTCAAAAATGTGTATTTAAGCTAACATATATAGCAACCGCACTATACTGCAGAATAATATGACCCTATATTAGCAGCTTTATTTATGGCAAAAATACAAATAGGAGATAGATTTCTACTGTAAATGTGATGCAATTCTTGTACACTATAGAGCTCAAAGAGTTATGTAAAATAAATAAACAAAAAAATTAATCCATCTATAAAAATTTATCTTTTGCAAATTTGAGTATTAGATTTTAAACATCGATTTTCACCATTAATAGTGTATTAGAGCTATGAAGTGATGGTCAGTGCCATTAGAAACAATTTCGTTAAATAGTACGAATAATATTTATGGTAAATGCAACCATAATTGTATAAATAAAATTGAAATTTCAAAAAAGTCAAAGACTTTTTTAATCCAAGTAACTATAATATTTTTTTTTTAATTATACGTGAAAAAGTTTTTCCAAGTGAACTATTAAAATTTCACAAATCAACGATATTTAGAAATGAATTATTTTTCTGTAACGTTAAACGAAATTACATAATAAACTACTATATAAGTCTATCTACAAGAAGGATGGATGAGACATATCTCTTCAAATGACGCAAATATTTATGACAGTTTAGTTGCTATCTCTTTTTCTTCAACAAATGACATTATTTTTTTTGTCAACAGATGACGCCACTTTCTGTAAAAATATTACGTGAAGAGGCGAAACAAGTTCTTCAACAGGCTACCCACCCCTGCAGATAGATCAGTCGGATTGTACAAGACGGGGATCGACGGGCTAGGCCCAAATCCCATGATAAATATTTTCAAGGCGTTGGATTAAAGATTCGGCTTTCCATTTCCAGAGTGGAAAGCCATTATCGGCCGGATTAGAGCATTTCCATGCGTCTAATCCGGCCGATAATGACACTATTTTTCAATCTGTTGATTACTAAGTGAGGTTAAGTTAGGTTAATTTAATTAACTACCATATCCTCATGGGATATGTTGTATCTGCCCCCGTCAATTTTAGAGTTCACTACAGGTTGGCCAACATCATCATGGGATCAATCGAAAGGTTGAAGGATAAGGTTGAACGCTGGGGTCGGACCCATCCTGAAAAAAGGGAAGATGTGGATCCAGCTTTGAAGCCGGATCCTCTAAACTGGTAAGTGAACATTTTACCACGTGTCATCCAGCCGGCGATTACAAAGTGAGCGAATTGAGGCTCTGTTATAGACCGCTAATATCAAAGTATGACAGATTGTTCAGAATAGTAGTCGATAGCGTGTGCTCAGACTATTAAATACTTTTCAAGAGATAGGACTCGATTCAACTCAAGGTCTTCTGTAGGAAGACCAGGACCCGAAACTCGAATTCTGTAGGAAACCAGGACCAGGACTCGAATTCTGGACTCGATTCGAGTCGAGGTCATCTGTATAGAAAACCTTACTGTTTCCAGATAATCAATCCGATAAAATCAGACTAAATTAAAATAACTGCTAAATTTCAAGCCTCCATATTAAATCCATCATTTTGAATTCGAGAAAATTTTATTAGATTCCTAATTTGAAACCACCAAAACTCCCATATATTGATTTTCATAAAAATAGGACTAATATTAAAAATCTTCAAATTTGGAGCCGCCATTTTTATGTCCTCATTGTGTATAAATTTTTTCTATAATATGTGAAAGAATATTTTTCTCAACATGAAACACTGAAATATTCGTGAAATGATGATTTTTAAGCCATAAAATAAACATTGGAGATTTAGCTACTGACTTTTCTATCCCTTTGTGATGAATTTCGGATTGCCATATTTTATCCGAATCAACTAGTGATACTTCTATAACATTTCCAAATTTTAGCTTTCTAAATTATAAGGAAAACTGAAATTAGTTTGGATATACATACAAACATGGAACATAAGTACACGCATATATTTTATTTATTTATTGATAGATAATGGAATCTACAAAATTTATTATATTGAATATTTTAAAAATTGAAATTTTTATTTTTTTATAGGCTAGAAATTTAATAAAGAAAAATTATTATTTATAATAACACATACTCTACTGTAATTATATTTTTCCAAACAAATTGTAAGTGACATATTTATCATTGACATGAATTAATTAGTATCAATTATTATATAAATATTTTATGTATTTATCATTGATATTTATATAGTATTTGTTTATGTTTTTATATTTCTTCAAGAGATGAAAATATTCAATATTCTCTAGCCTCAAATATTTGCCATCTTCTTCTTTTACTTCGATCGAATACATATTGTTCACATCTTTTCAAAATCCTAATTATAAAAAGTAATTAAATTATATTTAACTTGAATATTTACTTAAATTATTTATAAAAATTCTAATTAAACTCACCCAGATGTTTTTCTGCAACGCTTAACGGGATAATCTTTGCGGAAGCATTTCTTCCTAAGAATATTAAAGAACATACGTCCAACATGGTTAGATACAGCTGAATTCACTTTTTTTAAGCAAGAATAAAATCTGTCATCACAGTTACAATGACTCCTATTTTAGAAAATAACAGTTACAGTAGAGTTTAATATAAAATTTTTCTTTTAATTAAAATTTCTCGGCATATTTTTCAATATGCAAGATAATTTATCCATATGCAAATGATTCAATCATTACCATCCACATTCATGGCTTTTAGAAAAAAAAATGAAGGTATATTCGTGTGACTGTTAAGTTTTGAAAACTTGGGATTTCACCAAAAGTAAAACTTTAGAGTTGAAATTAAATTGAAAAATATTTTTTCAGTTAATTCACATTATATTATGAGTTAAAGTTTTACAAGTTAGAAGTATGTGCTTATAAGCAATCATAAGTTTTCAACTTGGGATTTCACCAAAAGTAAAACTTTAGAGTTGAAATTAAATTGAAAAAAATTCTTCAGTTAATTCACAATATATTATGAGAGTATCTTATAAGTTAGAAGTATGTGCTTATAAGCAATCATAAGTTTTCTAATTATTAACAGCATCATACCGTTAATTTTAAATATAAATAAATAGTTGAAGTGAGGAGTTTAAAGAATCATCTTTAACATCATTCTAAAGACTATATATTAAATCTATAGCTTCAAATATCTGTAACACAATTAGAGAAAGGCACTGAGATCATCTTTAATGATAGAATATATCTATAACATTTCGTAAAATCTACCATTATTTAAAATTTAATAATCAAATACAAAGAAGAACTATCAATCAGGACATGATTATCTTGTAAGGCCTCATTTTCCTTCATAAATAATAAAATCAAGTTCCGTTATCCAAAAGATTAAAATGATAGAGACATGATGTATAAAGAGATAAAGCGATGATCAATTAGGTATCATAGTTACTGTTAATTATTATAAAGGAACTTACTTCTTACAGCCTAAATGGTCCTAAACTGCCATGGTAAATTGAAACTTTATTTTCCATACGTGCAATGTTATATATGGTAATCCAGTTTTGTCAACTTGTTTCATATCAAAATGCCAAACTTGCGTATTGAAATAGAAGAAAATTAAATATAACGGCAATTTATGCGAATATAAATAAGATTTGATGCAATTATTTTATTGAAATCATAAATTAAAACATTTATAAATAACTTTTTTCTTCGATAATAGAAAATTAATATTAAATGTTTACTTTATTACCGAAAAACAAACAGCCTATATTAAAAATAAAACACAGAAAATATATTTGAAGATTCTTAAAGGATAAAAATTTAATAATTCGAAACTGCACAAATACTGTTTATTTGAATTTCACATTTTTTATTTGTATTTGCGAATACTTCATTTTTTTAATGATGATACGTACAAGTATTTATTGTATTCTTCCCTGTATGCGCTACTGTATCCTCAACTAGCATCCAAATTCATAAATTCATAATCGTTCTTTTCAAAATGTAATTACATTGCCGTGCAGATTCACAAAATTTAGTATTCAATCAAGCATGAACGTAAATACACGTTTATAAATAGTTGTATAACTTGTTTATATATAAACGAGTTAATACAGATACTTTAGATATTGAAAAGATAGTATCTAATCTCATATTTAATAACTTAATTTCATGAAATGTATTAGTAAAACTATTTCAGAAATATAAATTTCTATATTAATTAACCTCGATTGTTATCTGGAGTTCAGAAGTATATTTAATTATTATATATAGTGAATGGGAGAAAGAGATGTAATACTACATAATAATTGAAGAATAGATAAACTACAATTTTTTTTAATTTATTTCCCAAAAAATAGCGGATTAAAAAATTTATTATTCAATAATATTTAACTATTTTACTATTTAATTTTCTACTGACAGAAATGGTCTACATTTAATATAAAAAAAAATTAAATAAACACTTCCTTCTTATATTAAATCTATATGAAATCTAAGTAATTTATCTATATTTTTTATATTAAATATTAATCTGATCAATATTTAAACGAGAAAAGATTAATTTACATTGTTGTGAGATCCTCATTTTTCAATCCATATTTTGTTCCTTTTCCTTCAATAATTTCGTCACAGTGATCGTGTTGACGACAGCAGAAGTCTGTATCGTTAAAGTAACCCAAATTGTCGACGTGATCAGAATTATTTCCAGCTCCACACCATTTTGTACCTGTGATAGAACATTATAAAATGCCCTCTTTAAAAGTTTGAAATTCAATTAATGCTAAGTGAACCAAGTGAAAGCAGAATAAAATACATTAGATTCAAATTAATCAACACTTATAGAATGCTTGATTTATTATACATTTTCTTATGATAATGCATATAAATCATATTACAGATAATATTTTCTCCATCATTATTATCATAGAATTTTTTAAAACCATTTTAATCGGAACGAAAATAACCCAAAAATTATTATATTTTAAAATAAGGTAATTAAAAACTGCAATTTTGTCAGAATTTCGTTGCTGAGCAACATTGATGATGAAGAATAGCGGCTAATAGGAACATATTTTCAGAAAAAATGTTTCTGAAATAAATATGAAAAATCTTTTAAAAAGATTGGTCACCTAAAGTCATAAAACAAATAAATATTAATTCCATCGAATGGCCTGATAATGAAAATAGACACCATAAGGACACACCGAATTGATCTTGAATAACAATTTATATCATAATTATAATTATTAATTTAATTT
>AYEL01083412.1:0-38202 GCA_000484575.1 Olivierus martensii | reverse complement strand
ATTAATAATAGGAAAAAATAAATAATATAGTGATAATGATAAACAAAAATCACAATGGTGAGATACTCGTATAGAAGCTATTTTATTATAAATTTTGTTCCAAAAAATTATTATTGGACAAATTTTATTTTTGAGAAATAATTTACATGTATTATTATTAAAATAAAAGGTATTTAAAATTATCGAACAAATTGCAAGATTTTATAATTAAATGGAATTAAAAGATATACAGATATGAAAAGCAAACTTTTAATTAAAATCACAGAAGTAAATGCAATGCAGTATATCTAAATATTATCGCAGTTGGTGCGGCAGTATATTAATTCAAGAATTCATTAATAAAAAGAAAAAATAATTTTCTTGTTTCAACAATAGCAATAATGTGCAAAGATATTCGATAGGACCAAAAGTTATAGCATTATTCATTTTTGCGTACTATTTATTGACTATATCATCCATATGTGTTTATACTGCTATCTACAAATTTTTGTAAGGAATAAATGTGAATGAATAATTCAATAATAGCTTAATTCACTCTAGATATATGGACTAAAAGAAAAAAATAGATATTGGAAATTCCACTGAAAATCTTTTTTTATTTAAAATATTTACCAGTGTTCCATGCCACGCATTTCTGATATATAATTTTTTTCTACTGCATATATGGTAGTATGCACAATTATATCTATTTTTGCCTCATAGTCGCATCATTATCGGTATTTGTTTGGTTAATCATCGAGTTTATGTCATCTTAGTGACTGCTATTTTATAGTAGCATAGATGATAGATATCACTTTTTTGATGATGTATTATTACATAGGCATTAAATGCGATAATACAATGAACTCCAATGACATCATCCTTGAAGTGCTGCGACTATGTTCTCTGACAATCGAATACTTATCAGAGAAAATGATCACAATAATGAAACTTAACACCCAAATTCGAGCAAAAATTTAAAGTATATACAATTCTTGGATCAGTTTTGATGATGTTTGCTCAAAATCACTCTGGAAATATTGCCATATTTTAAAGTTTTATCCATATTTTAGCTTATTTATGGCAGCCACAAAGAGATAGCATTTTCTTTTATTATTATACGAGTCAGAAATTGGGATTGACCGATTAATTTGGCACATGATATTCCTACTTATATGAATGAACAATCATATCAACTATTACGTGTTCATTATTATGTCATCATACACTCATATGTGTGTGTGTGTATACGTATATATACTATTTCTCAGATTACCATTGTCATGCCATATATCGATACTTTTTTAATTCGTCAGCCATTGTTATGTCACGATGGATTCATGCTAACGTGACGGATGACATTATATTTGTACATCCCAGAATTATTATCCCAATAATGATCTCGAATATATATACATCGAAATCATTATTATTATTATAGAGTGAATCAGGGGAAGATGGTAGTCGGGGGAAGAGGCTTATTTTTCTCTAATTCTTTAATATTTAAACAGGTGTCGATAAAAGATGGTTTATTACAACAGGTGGCGATAAAAGGTGGTTTATTATAACCTCCTATAAGCCCTCTAGGTGGTTTGTTATAACCTCCTATAAGCCCGCCAAAAATATAGATGATAGCTATTTCAGATTATCAATTACTCGCATTAGAAATCGAAAAGTTTCCAGCGAGTGTTGAAATTTTTATTAAAAATTATACAGTCACTTTTTGAAGTATTATTAATGCTTATTTTTCTCTAATTCTTTAGTATTTAAACAGGTGGCGATAAAAAGTGGTTTATTATAATCTCCTAGAAGCCCGCCAAAAATATAGATGAAGGTGGTTTGTTATAACCTCCTATAAGCCCGCCAAAAATATAGATGATAGCTATTTCAGATTATCAATTACTCGCATTAGAAATCGAAAAGTTTCCAGCGAGTGTTGAAATTTTTATTGAAAATTATAGTCACTTTTTGAAGTGTTATTATTGATCGTAATAGTATCATCATGCTAAAAGTTAATATATGTAATGTATAGTGGATACTTTAAAAGAATATTTTTCTTTCGATTTCGTTATAATTTAGCCAATTTAAGTCACGTGATTAAAGGTTGCATCTCACCTTGATCAACGGGAAAGATGCAATATTTGCTTCGGGATCACATGCCAAATTTAAATTTTTATATTTATGATTTATTTTCATAAATTAAATGATAAGAACATATATTATTGTGTTTATGATTTATTTTCATAAATTAAATGATAAGAACATATATTAGGACCCAAGCGGAGGTATTTGGTTCGAAGAAAGTTTAAACCTTGCAGCATGAACATAAACAAAGAAGCATGAATTGCTTCAACACAGATATATGATAGGCCTATATCTACCTTACAGAACGTTAAAAAGGAGATTATATAATGATGAAAAAATGGCATGGAACCACACATTTAAATAATTCATTATATGTTTAATACTAATTGTGTATAAAGGGCTTAGAAAGAAACTACTAAAACCACTTTCCTAAGTGTTTGGGATAGCTTAATTTATATGAACAAATGGACAACTCCTTCATCTTTCTTAATTAAAAGAGACTGCTCTATATTAACTTTTGACTTTCGAGATAGGGAGCCACACTAAAGGCATCAAAGAGTCGAAGGTGGCTCAAAAGCCGCAACATGACCACCGTGGATGTATACAATATCTAAATAGTCGATTTTATTTAATTGTTCTAATTTAAAGAATTTAATAATTTATTCTATTAAAATATACATGGTATAGTAAACAAGAAGTTTGTTGGATGTGTAGAGTTCATTTTTGCTATTTATTAAAGTGAAAATCATCCAATATGTAGTGGTATCTTACCCCGAATATTCGGGGTAAGATGACTAATTGTAATTTTTTTAAAAAAATTATAAAAAAATTACCCGATTGGTATTTCAAAGTTTTTGATGGAGTCGTATGTGCAAAACACTTGTAAGTTTAAGTACAAAAAATATGAAATGAAAATATTCAAATTTTATATGACTTTTAGGGTCAAAAAGAAAAAGTATGGTGACTTCCCCCGATCCACTATAATTTTTTTCCTTAATCACGTTATAATATTATTATTTCTTCGGATCAGTAAAGGAAAATTTTACAATGTGAAATAGTTTCGAAAATTGATAGAAGGGCAGAAAACTTTCTCTATCTGAAACGAAATATGCTGCACCTTTGGTAGGATTCTCTGCAGATAAATAATTAATTAATAGTAATTACTGATATTAATTAATTGTACTGATATTAATATTATTTATTGATATTATATGTTGATCTTGAGTCATATTTCGTCTGATAGATTTAAATACTATGCTCATGAAAAAAATTAATTTTATTAAATATTTAATGTTATTAAAATTATTTTTTAGTTGCAAAAATTGCTTGAAAATTGATTTCACATTCTATAAAGTCAAATTAAATATGGTAAAAATTCTCATTATAAACATGTTTTAAAGTCATTTTTAGAGAAATAGCAGCCAGAGACATTTATTTTGGTTAACCAGCATATCAAAATGCAAAGAATATATTTTAAAAAGCAGTTATGGCTTCAATAAAATTATCATCATTAGAAAAAGATTAAACATTAAGAGTTCATAACTTTTAGTTTTAAATGGTTCCTTAAGAGTGAGTGAAGCATATATTAATAGACAACTTCAGAAACAAGAACATGTAGTATGAGAATGACGAAATCATGGCGTCATTTCGAGTCGTTGCTAGAGAATTCCTCACGTCAAAACTTGAGTTAAGAAATGGTTCTGTATTAATGTCATTCGTTATCGTGTTACAAATCGAAAATGGCAAATTAGAAGTTTAGGCAGAAAGGTTCACGTTGGTGATTACCTATGTTTATAGTGACTAAACGACACAAATATAATGTCGTATTTCTTAATATGCACGTTCCATAGATTTATATTTATGATATGATAATTAGATTTTGTGTTGAAACCGTTAAAAATCATAACTGGAAGACCTACTTTTAAACAATATTTTTAGGCGTGATTTCCGGATACCTCACACTGAGTAGAAAAGCTTTGATTCATTTTTATTTAATCTAAATATTTTTGACCACCGTGGATGTATACAATATCTAAATTTAACGCTGTTTCATTTAGCCCTTTGTTTCCTTGGAACGTATCTCCCGCGTTAAACGGGATCTTACTGTATACAGTGTGTAATGTGTAATTTTTTGTTCCTTTTGATTAATTTATAATAACAAATTAATTGATCTTATTTAGATCCTACTATATAAATTTTAAAACTTAATTATTTATAATCGTATTTATTAAAGCTATAATCTTTGTCTTGCAAATTAATAACAAATTAATTGATCTTATTTAGATCCTACTATATAAATTTTAAAACTTAATTACTTATAATCGTATTCATTAAAGCTATAATCTTTTCTTGCAAATAATCGTTAAAATACAGTACAGTGGTGCCTTGCAATTCGACACTAATCCGTCGCCGAAGTAATGTCGAATTGAGAAACTGCCGAATTGCGGGACAATATTTCCCATATAAGACTATGTAAAATAGATTAATTCGTTATCGGTCCCCATCCCACTCCCCTAATGGGTAAGGTGAGAGAGATACACTATATTATTTACTTTATTATATGTGTTTTACTATTGTATAACACACTAAATTTCAAAACACACTATTTTATACACAACACAATTTATTAGCCTTGGATGTTGGAACGAAGTCTTTCAGCAGACACCCTAGCACCCATAATCTTCTCTGTCTTTGGCAAAACCTGGCCACAGTTGTACTAGGAACATCATATTCGCATAGAATGAGAATGTAGAATGTAGAATCCTTGGATGTTGGAACGAAGTCTTTCAGCAGACACCCTAGCACCCATAATCTTCTCTGTCTGTGGCAAAACCTGGCCACAGTTGTACTAGAAACATCATATTCGCATAGAATGAGAATGTAGAATGTAGAATATTTTAATTGTTCTACCTTTCTGCACTTTATTTACAATTTTTTTCTTCGTCACTTTGCCCAATCGAATGTTCTTTTTGGAATTATTCCTCTGGCCAGTTCTCTTTGAACCCATCCTTACATTTCACTCAAGAAAATAATAATAATTACAAACTTTTTACTTTCTGAAAAATGCAGAATTGAAAATTAACACAAACAACACGGGCAAACACCAAAGTAGCCAAAAAGAACTGACAAATGGCAAATAACATCACACAATTCCATGCATGCGCATGTACAAACCCGCAAAACTCAAATGTCGAATTGCGAGGCACCACTGTATTTGTATATTGTACAGTATTTGTATTCTTCATAATAAATTTTATATCTTTTAATTAGAAAATTGATTAATCTTTTTTTGTTAATATTAATTCGTTTAAATAATATAACATACTCAAGACTGCCTTATTAAAATAATTCATTTTCACACAGTTTATTTATATTTTAAAGAATTATTTTTGCATAATAAAGGAGATTTAATGTTTATATTTAACAAGTTAGTTTAAACAACGATATGCAGAAAGTTTCTGTACGAATTTTGCATTCAGTCGATTAATGATTGAATATACACAATTTTCTCGATATTATTCTGATTTTCCACAAAATTTCTGTTTTATCGAACAGCAAGACAATTAATTTTTTCAGCTACATTCGTTGAAAAATAAACCTTTCAAAAATTGAGTGCACTAGATGTACTGAAGAAATGCATCACTAGAGAATTTTTCAGCAATTTCCTGTTATCCAAGTTGAGATGTATCTTCAGATAAAATTCAATCAGCTAACATACAGAAAAATATGAGTTACGAGTGTTATCTCCATTAAAATTTATGATTGATATCTAAAAATGAAGGAAAAATATTTTTTAAGTACCTTATTCTGTTTGTAAATAATTATAAAATTATTTATAAAAACATTTTAATCATTTTCTAATAATTTTCGAACAATTCCATTGCTGAAAAATAATAATAATTTTATTTTAGTATCTTATTTATGTATTTATTTATTTATTTTATTTCAAAATTTTGACAACTGATATGCTTTAATTATATTTAAACTTATTAGTTTACTTAGTAAACATTTATGATTTTTTAACAGCTAATTCAATCAATTATTTACTGTTAATCTAATTATATTAAAAATATATACGTGAATAACCTAAAAATAGTTTTTTTTTCTTTTTTTAATCGTAGGAACAGAATATACTCTGCTCAATTTGATTCTCCTAGAAGTCACAGAATCCTCAAACGAATTCGTTATCCAGAAACGAATAGTAATCTCTTAAAATCGAAAAACCTCGATCAAAATTCTCTTTCGAGTTTGTCTCTTAATGATGATTTTTTTGGTTACCACTAAGAGCTTTCTTCTCCATCAAAACTCCTGTAGAAAACGATGGAATTCCACAACTCGATTCATTCAGTAATATCAATCCACTGAAATATTCGTACATATAAAATATTAATAAACTGAATTTATTAAATTATATTAATTACGTGTTATCTTGACAAATGAATCGAGATTTCATTAATTTGTATAAAACGAAGCTTTAAAATTTGCTATAAATTGTATTAATTATGTATGTTGGATGATTAAAATTTTTTAATATTGCTGGATATAAGTTTCCACATTAGTATAAATAATAATAATTAAAGCAAGAATTTTTAATTCATTATTTGAATATGTGTATAATATTATTTAATGTTAGATAAATTTATGTATTATTATTATTATTATTTACAAAACATTTCAACAAATGCATCATTTATCTCTTAATATCATTTCTAGTTTTAAATATTATTTAGAATTAAAAATTTTAATAACGATGAACAATATATAGGCCACTTAATAGTATATTTTTCAATCTTTAATGAAACAGTTAAAAATTAATTAGTTATATAAATTTTTTTCTTAAGATAAAAAGATATTTCCGGAATTTTCGGGAGGAATTCATGAAAAAATAATACTGTAGTTCATTATAAAAATAATTCTCTAAAAAATAAATAAATTAGAAACCATTAATCTAGTAAATAAAAAATTAGAAACCACTAATCTAGAAAATTTTAATTATTGTTTTGCTTACTATGATATAAATAAAAAACATAAGAAAAACTGATGCCAAATCTTCAATAATCCGAGTTTACTTAACTTTCAGAAAAGAAGTACAATTTAAGATTACAAAAAGATAAATGTGTAACAGTTCCTGCAGATCTTAAAAAATATTTCTAAATCAGATAATCTGTCTGGAAATCAAATTCTGATTTTCTTTTCTTTTTTTTTAATTTTAGCAAGAATTTGTATGGATATAGAATTCTAGGCTCTATTTAAAACCAATTTAAATCATTTTTTATTACTTTCAGTGGGAACATTTAAGCAATTTTATTCAACAGTGTATTTGAGAATAGCTTTTTTGAAATTAAAACTTCCTTGAATAAATAGATTTAGAGTTTTATTTTTAAAACTAAGTTTCCTGCAGCCTTTAGCTACAAGCTATTTTAGAATAAAGATAACTAAAGCCACAATCAGTAAAGATAGAAACAATTATATTAACAGCTCTGAATGACGATCCAAATGGTTGAAAATTGCGGGGGCGAAGATTTTTTTAGTACAGTTGTATATATTTTTATTGATTCTTTTATTTCAGTTAATCGATTTTGGTTTCGATTAACAAACGAAATATTGATAAAAAACAATATCGATCATAACCTACAGAAAAAAAGTTCTTTTCTCTTCAAAATCGATAATAAATCAACTTAAAAATTAGCGAACAACATAATACAGTAATTCAGATTTATTTGAGATATTTTGGGAAGAATAATCTCCATTATTATATCAACAACATTTTGGGTTTCATAACGTAAAAATATCAATAAGTTATCATCATTGTTATGCTTGTTATGTTACCAACAAAGTGCTTCCTGGATATTATCATTCTTTTGGATTCTATGATGTAACAACAATTTCTTAACATATCTTTCGTGATTAACGTTTTGGTGCAGCCATTGATGCTTAATGGGGGAGAAAAAATTCTTTCAAGTAATTCACGATTACTAGAATATTCAGCACTAAATGTATCCAATTTTGATTCTTTTACAAATAATAAAATTTAATTTAAAAATTATCTATAATCTTCGAAACGCTATGAGAATTTATGAAAGTTTTTGCTCATTCTTCAACGTTAGATTGTGTTTCATTTTAAATTTACATTTTAAGATGTTCATAATGCTCTCAATTTTCAAACTTCCAAATTAACTTCAAGTGTAACTCTTCTGAAAAACTGTGCAGAAAAAAATTTAGAAGGATATGGAATTCCTGTTTATGGTTTTCAGCATAGCCTTAGAAAAAATTGTGATATTTGTATGTACGTAGTAGAAAAAGAACCAGGAATAGAATAAGAATTTTGTATTTTGGAGAAATCGTAATCATGTTTTCTGTTTTTCTTCTTTTTCTATTATGCATGTTTTCTCTTTTATTTGCATTTCGAAATAGAAGAAAATGAAGCGGTTTTAAAGCAAAACCACTAGAGTTTTCCCTCTTACATGTTTTTTTATTAAATTTTGCTGTTCCAATTAGACACTGGCTTGAACAAAGAAGAAGACTAGCTGCAGTTTACAAAAAATTCTATTCTTTATAAATATTTTAGAATAATCATGTAATGTTGATGTTTAAGGATTCAATCTTCGGGTCTATATTGATGTTGTAACTTTAAAGTTCATTAAGCAATTTGAAAATAATTAAACAAATAATTCAAAGTTTTCTCTTTGATATGAAGTAAAATATGTATGTAAGATTACTAATTGCGAGGAAATTATATTTAATTTAAATAATATATTTAATCTTGAATATAAAAATTGAATTGAATGCAGTGATGTAGATTATGAATCTTAAGATTCAGATTTATAGAACGAATCTGATGAGAGATAAAAATAAACAATCTAATTAGTTTCAATTAACATAAAACCAGATTAATGCAAAGAAATGCCTTTTTTAAATTAAAAACAAAATTAATATGCCATATATTTAATTGAATACTATAATGTTGAAGTAATTAATTAATGGAGTTTAATTTAGAAATAAAGTTAATTATTTTTTTCTTAATTATTCAAAACTTAAAATTTTTGAATGTACAAATATATTTTTAAGTTTATTTAATAATTAATTTACATGAAACATAATTTAAAAATTTATTTAACGATTAAAATAATATTTACTAAAATTTTAACATTTTATATTAATTTTTCAGTTTTATTAAATGATGATAATTATTTTTCCCTTTCTATTGCTAATTATTTTATTTTTCTTAGCATTTAACAAACTAAACTTCTTTCTTTCGTGACTAAAATTTAATTAAATTACTAGTAAATATGATAACTTTACTGTACCCATATGAGCTGGGCGAACTGGATTGCTTCTGGGGGCGAGGCTGTGCACAGGGTTTTGTGTGCCGCGAGTCACGTGTGCTCCATGCACTCCGTGCGTGTGTTTTCGTGAACGAAGCATCGTTCGTAAAGCGAAGCAAAATTTGTTCGCAAATAGTGTTCGTAGACCGTGAGCGCGAGTCACATGTGCTTCATGCACTGTGTGCGTATGTGTTCGTGAATCATCGTTCGTAAAGCGAAGCAAAATTTGTTTGCAAATGGTGTTCGTAGACTGATTTGGAAGCGAAGCAAAAGTGCGTGTGTGTTCGTGAACCAAAGCATCGTTCGTAAAGCATGTTCGTGAACCGAAGCATCGTTCGTAAAGGGAAGCAAAATTTGTTTTGTTCGTGAACCGAAGCATCGTTCGTAAAGCGAAGCAAAATTTGTTCACGGAAATTGTTGTTTATAGACCGATTTGTTCGTGAACCGAGACGTTCGTGATCCGAGGTACCACTGTAGTTGATTTTATTTAATTGTTCTAATTTCTCATTGATGTTCTGGTTTCTCCTCTTTGTCGTGTCTTTCGGGCCTGTTTGGCTTTTGGCTATGTTCCATGGTCCTGGAGGCAGGTAAGGGTTTCTTTTATACCTAAGCCTGGACCTATTTCTTATATCAAGGGTAAGTCTTATCGTCTGATCAGCCTGATGTCCTTTCTATTGAAGATATTCGAGAGGTTGGTGGATAGGTTTGTTAGGGATGGGGCCTTGTTTAGGATCTTGCTTATGATAAAACAAAAAGCGAATCAACCAGCCACGGACCCGGATGTTCGTGTTCTGCGCAAGCGTATTAAACGAATATGATGTCGCATACATGTGACACTTTCTGGGAAAGTTAAGGGAAGTAACGACTCGTTGAAGCAGATTTATTCTATATACGCACTCATGGAACGTGAACTCAATGATGTTATTCTTCTTCGCGTTCACGTTCGCGTCAACACCTTGCTGAAGCTGCATATTATCGAAGAAAGCTATAACTTAGTTTATTGAAACATTTGGACTCAACGTCATCATGTTGATTCTAATTGATCATGAATTCTACATTCTTCCCATATTACTAAACATATCCGATTTTTCGAGCATTTCTTATACAGGGACACCGGATAATTGTCGTCCCTATATAGATTGTGACTTCTCGTTTATAATTTAATAATAATTCCATGGAGGCCATGAATTTTCATTAATGGGTATAAATTCCATGAGTTATATTGTGATGCAGAAAGTCATTGCTTAGATTTCTGTTTCAGGATCCAGAATAGATTATATATCCTTCTTCTGTGTTTCTCTGAAAGATGTATATCGGCTCATCAATTGACATACTAAATTTTCTGGTTGACAGCAACTGGGATAAGGAAATTCGGTGGTATGTCGCAGCTTGTTAAATTTAGAAGTTCGAATGTTATTAAATAAAATTCGGTTTTTATGATATAATTCCTAAAGTTATAGAAGTAAACATTGGAATTATAGACAATAAACGATATAAATAAATTTATTATAATTATGTATATTATATCTCATTTATAATTAAATTATAATTAATTACATATTTACGATTAATTAATATATAATTTTTTATATTATTTTGCATTTTGCACTTTATCAGTGAGGAGTCTTTCGTTACAGTTTGACATCCGCTTTTACTCTCCCGAATTTCAATTTAAGGTTAGTCAATTTGTTTATAGACTCTATATTAATAATATAACTTAAAAAATAATTATGTACTGTATTTTATGTACACATCAATTTTATAACAATATTTAAATATATGGATTTTGCATAGCTATTTTATATATTTTATACGAAATATAATTATCAATATAAGCTTATAATCCATAATAATAAATATTTTGAAAACTTATTCTTTAATTCTTTAAAATTGTGATATCTAAAAATTGTTTTGTTTAGAATTTTCGTTCAAGACAAATTTAAAACTTTCGAATTTATTTTACAGCAAAAATGAAAACATCACAAGTATATCCATTTAAAAAAGAGCAAAATTTTAAACATGCCAAGAGTATTATCCAAAATAATTGGAAACCATTAGTAAGGAGCATGTCGTTCTTCTGTATGAAATTTAACAATAGAAATTTTTCAATTTCTGAAATAATTTTTTTACTTGTTATTATTGGAATTATAATTTATAGGGCCATTAAAGTTCCAATTTTTATAATAGAGAAGAAATCTCTCTTCAATATAATTTTGTCATCATATAGACTTCTTATGGATATCCTTATAGCTACTGCTTTTTATTATTTTCAAATTAAAAAGGAAAAAATTTTAATTTGCATGAATAAGATATTCAAAATATCGAACGGATTTAACTGGAAATATTTTCTCTTAACTGAAGTGATGTTCATTTGGGCCAATTTTGCAATATTCAACCTCTGGGTATTTTTTGGTTTCGTCTTTTGCGACAAGGATCAAATCATTTATACTTGGGTTTTCAGAACAGGTATTGCTAGTGAAATTCCCGAAAATATTGCACGTGGCCTTACTTGTCTACTCTGCTTTATTCTTTCTGTATTTATATTAATGCCTACAAATTTTTATCTGATCTTATTTGTTG
This sequence comes from Olivierus martensii, assembly GCA_000484575.1. Lineage (NCBI taxonomy): Eukaryota > Metazoa > Arthropoda > Arachnida > Scorpiones > Buthidae > Olivierus > Olivierus martensii. The sequence goes on along the minus strand of AYEL01083412.1, from coordinate 26,233 downwards.
TAATTTGTGGGGAGATCGAATACGCTTTTCAATATTTATACCACAAATCTTGCAAAATTACCAATGTACCGAATGTAATTATTAAAACTTATCTAGAATTATTAGAAACTATAAATGAAATCGAAGATATTTTTGCTCCAACTCTATTTATTTTCACTATTTTTATAGGAAGTAATATTATAAAAGGATTTGGTTACATTACTCTTTATTCGATAAATTTATTAAATATGACATTTTTTATTTTTTCTGCTGCTTTCCATTTTATCTGTTTTGTAACTTGTGTACCGCCTCATCTAGAGTAACAGAATCGGCATCAAGAATTGGAAAAATATTTTATAATTTGTCCTTATCTTTCAATGATGCATCAATTAAATTACAATGTTATCAGTTTTCAGTAAAATGTATTCTAGATTTACTTTATTTTACGGCCTGGAAAATGTTTCCAGTAAACAATAGTCTTCTTTTGACAGTTATCAGTATTATCCTTACTTACATACTTATTATTTATCAAATGGCTAGTATGAATTAATTTAAGCATTATTTATATGTAGCGTAATAATTTTATTACTGTACCTTATTAACGCGTATTGAATATTTTGAATTCTAGTGATTGTGGAACATAACTTTCATTTATAACTTTGTGTCTATGGAAAATTCTGTTTCAAACTATGAGAGATTCGAACTACGACTGTAATTCTTGAACACAATCTCGTAGTATGTTGGGTATCTCCTGTGTTAAAACGGTGACAACGTAATTTTAATTATTTTCTTTTAGTTATCCCTAGCCTTAGTAAAAGTTTTCTATATCTAATAAATTAATTTCGTTTATCAAAATTAAAATCAGTAGTAAAAATTGATAGATACATAAATATTAATCGATTGAAGGAGGAATTACTTCATAAATTAGGGAAACAACTGAAAAATTTTCAGTTATATCAGTTAGATATATAAGTGATAACTATAACTGGGATACTACAAACGGTAAACCTGTTTTCTTTTTAAATAATACTATGCTGAAGAGTAAAACATTCAACTTATTAACCTTTATATATCTTCGTAAATATAATAACACAGATTTACTATTCCACACGATTTCCACTTGCACAATATATTGTATGATATGTTTTGTCAAAGTAATAAAAAAGTATATTTAAAAAATTTTTCTATACTAATATAATTTACACAGGTCCAACATTGGACATCAATTAAAAAGAACTGTAAAGACTAGAATTCGTGGAATTACTAAAATACTAATGGATAAAGTAAACTCTCTAAGTAGATTATAACTAAATACATATCATTTTTGTAACTATGGTGAAACATTACTAATTCGGAATAATAGAAGGAAATGTCTGAATTACTAGGCTAAATTATATTTATAAATTTACACCAATTTCAAGATTCTACACATGTTGAATGAGAAATGATAATAGGCACATTAATAATTAACAAATTGATCATAGAGAAAACTTTTACTATACAACATATGAAAAATTGCAATGTATAGAGCACTTCACTACACCAAACCATTATACCAATCCTTATACTGTATAACGAAATTCGAATAACTTTCTAAATTTAAACTTTGATTTTTTGAACTGTCTGCATATTCATGTTTACATCGTCAACTAAATAATCATAAACGTTGCTGCTAATCCGTATTAAATGGAGTGTAATGTATTTTATTCTTACATAATGTTCTACTGACTACTAAAATTTGAAAAATAAATTTGTAACAGATAATTATTAATGATTAAATGTAAACTTTTTATGTACAAATGTATTGTTTTATTTTATTTCTAAACGTTTAACTTAATATTATTTTTATTGTATTCAGAATAAAAGTTGTAATCTTGTATTGGTTATAATGTAGAGCTTATTAATTAAACTTAATGCCTTCACCGAATTACTGTATTTATAGAAATGGAGATTTATCGATAGTTAATTATATATATGTTTTCCATGTTGTAAAGATTATTTTCATGAAAAACAAAAAATAATAATTTATACTGATAACTAATTTCTAATGAATTTTTTCTGTAAAGTATTATAATCTATATTAAAATAAAAATGCATAAAACATCTTTATCTTGTTTGCTTTTTCTTTTAGTAAAAAATATTTTTTAGTTTAATTTTCATTATTCTCAGTATTACGTTAGCAATTTTTGTTGTCTCAAAAATAGATTTTATATCATACAAATCAGCAACTTGTTTCCAAATTAAAAATGAGCTCGTAGAGGAAATTAATTTTTGCCTCTTTTCATTTTTGAAAACAATGTATCGGATTTAAACGGTATCGCCATCATCTGGAATACAAATAACTACACAGCTCTCTTTACTTCCTCAATATCCGATTAAGTAATACTTTTATCCTTGTATCCAAATTCTTCCTTTTTTAAAGTTTGAAATATATATAAAGCTTTCAGTTCTAAGTAATTTGAAATGATTGCTATGTGATAATAAACCAAAGCCTGTAAGATAATTAATCTTTAGTTAGTATATGATGCGTACAATTAATCATGTATATTGCAGTATTAACAGCCCATAACTTTACGGGTGATTATTTCAATATGTACTATAGCATAGTTCTTGCTTCTTCAACAAATGTACAGTCGATGACACAGCTCAGGAACTTGCATTAATTTTCATATCTACATTATAATTCGTTGCCTGTGTCAATCAACAGCTCCTTATCTGCTAAATTAACAAGTTTGACTTCTTTTAGAAATTGTGCCAAGCTTTTCATGACTTCTGTTTTTTCTTTTAGGAAGTATAAATATCAATCTTACTTGAAAAATTTTCTTTAAATTCTTCAAAATAGCGCTTACTATCAGGTATGTATTGTTTCAGATATTGATTCACAAATATCAACATTCATGAAATCATCGGGTTTAGATGGACGTTTCTTATGCCTTAAAAATCCAAACAATACATCGTGTCGTGCATACAACGATCACAAAATTCTTTGTCAAATTTCATATTGTTGTTTCTTGTCTTAAGAAACTTTGGGATATGGTATTTATTTTAATGACTGATACATTCGTGCCAGTTCTGTAGATCATCAATTATCAATTATCAATGATAAATATTCACCCTCTAGCTCAGGGGTTAACCTTTTGATGGCTCCCGACTCCGAATGATTGTTCAATATGGCCCTATACCCCCTCCCACGCGTCCCGTCACGTTGCATTCACGTACTACGTGAATGCAACGTGAAATATAAATTAATATATTGAATGAAATAAATACCAGTATACAGAAATCGAGCCCTGTTAACAACCTCTGGTTTAGATTGACAACTGACATCAATATTCTATATTCTCCAGTTGATTATGAATTTCCCATAGCAACAACTCAGCATTTCTTCTTTCAAACTCATCTCAGGAAGGAACAAGGGCCTAATCCAATATGGAGATTATGCAGAAAAATAACCTGATGTATGTACTATCAGTTAGCTGTATTGGTTGTATGAAATAAAATGTACAGGTTTTACTGCAGACTTTGTAACCTTACTTTTTGATCACCCCTCGTAGATATACAACTACAAATAAGATACAAGCAATGAATCTGGTTTTCTTTTAAATGATTTAAAGCTGAAAAATAAATATTAAGCTTATTAATTTTTACACATCCGCAGAAACATAATAATACAGATTTACAACTCAATTAAAAAATCACTTGCACAATATATTTTATGACGCATTTTGTCAACGTAATCTAAACAAATTTTAAAAGAAATTTATTCTTTTAATATTGATACAATTTACACAATTAAACTAAAAACGAATTACATTCTTTCCAGAATGTAGTTCGTATAATTACTCAACTATTACTGGATAAATTAAACTGTTTAACTGAGTAAATTATATCTAAATTTATACTCTTTTTATAATTACAATGAAACATTACTATTTCGGATTAATAATAGAAAGAAGTTCCTCAATTATAAGGCTAAACTATATCCAGAAATTTACCCCAAACTGAAAATTCTATATATATTGAGTGAGAAATAATAATAGGCACATTAGTAATTAATAAATTTTTTATAGAGAAAATTTTACTATACAATATATTAAAATTGTTATATATAGCTCTTCGTTACACTAAACCATTATACCAATTCTTATATCACTTTCTGAATATAAACTTTGATTTCATTGTACTGAATGCAAATTTATGTTTATATCGTCAAACAAATAATCAGAAATGTTACTGTTGATCCGAATTAAATAGACTGTGATGTATTATATTCTTGTTTGATGTTCTACTGACTACTTAAAGCTTGAAACTTAAATATGTAAAGATATAAATTACAATTAAATAATATAAATATAAAATTGCATGTAAATTTTTTATATAGCAAATGTATTGTTTTATTTTATTTCTAAAAGTTTATCTTAATATCTTAATATTACACTCATTGTATTCAGAATAAAATTTGTAATGTTGTACTGGCTATAATGTAGATCTTATTTAATAGCTTTATTGATTTCATCGACACGTATAGTAGTCTATATATTACTAAACATGTTGATGAAGTTTGTTATTATTATCTGTGTTAAAATAAAAACGCATAAAACATCTTTTCCTTGTTTATCTTTTCTGTTTTAATGAAAAAAAAAATATTCCTCTATTTAACTTTCAATATTTTCAGTACTACGTATGGGTTGTTTATTTTTCTTGTAGTTGGAGGAAAAGGGTAACATTATTTATTGTGGCATAGATGAGGTTAGAGGTGGTTGAGTAGTGGGAGATATTTTCCAATTGTTGCTTCTTCGGTTTGTGTTTTCTAGAAGTGTTTTCTCAAAGATGGATATTGTAGCTGCTACTAGGAATTATGTACATAATAAGAACTTCATAGAAGAAGCTAGTTCAAGTTAGCATAGGATTAGTATGATTAATCATGTACACTGCAGTATCAACAGCCTCTGCCCATAATTTTTCGAGTAAATATTTCATATGTACTATAGCATAATCCTAGCTCTTCAACCAATATATGATAACAATGTTTATAAGTACCATTATGATATGAAATGTATGGATAGACATTTGCTGATACAGCATTGAATCTTGCATGATTTTTTTGCATATCTACATTATAACTCCCTGTCTCTATCTTGATTATCTAAAGTCACTCTAAGTAATTATCGAATATAACACTACACGAATTCGATTAAAATATTTTTATGTTATAAAAGTCGATTAGATAATTTCGTAGTTATTAAATAAAAACCTGAGAATGTTGAAGGCCGACTATTTTTAAACAGACGAATCTACAAATTTATTGATTTTATTTTAAATTCTAAATAAATAATCTGATCGAACTGCTAAATTTTATAAAATTCAATCAAACGGTTCAAAAATTATTAGGGGGAAACTTTAGAGATTTCAATACCCGTCATTTTAAATAGTTTTATATAAAGAATGATTTGATGTGCATGAACATAGCTTTTAAGTGTGTGAACTTTCTGCAAATATTAAGAACTATTCATATATATTAAGAGTGTATCTCAAAAGTTTCGACGTCCTAACATTTTTAGTAGTTGAAGTTATAAGATTAAATACTGTAATAAAGTTCAGAGGTTACAGAATATAGAAAACTGAATCAGAAAGTAAACTTATTTTTTAGCTCTATATCTTTCAGAATATATTAACTTTTAGATTTTCTTCTTTCCTTCAATCAAGATCGGCTTTAGCCAATTTTGATTGAAGGAAAGAAAAAAATCAGTAACTAAAACTAAAACTGTTTTTCTTTTTTTTTTGCCAGCGTGATGATTATTTTCTTCAAAATTATATGAGTTTTGTATGTCAGATACTGAATGCTATAATCACTACCACACTGATATCTTGTATATGTAAATATATAATAGAATATGTAAATATTTACTTGCGCCGTTTCTTTCACTATTACCATCTCTCCCGTTTTTATCCTACATTATGCTAAAATTGAATTGTAAAATTGTTTGATTGCTTTTCTTTGATTTCAGACCAAATAAAAAATAAATAATTAAATTTAGAGGCATCTTTAGCCATTGAGAATTATTGACACTTAAATGTTATTTTTATTTGGAATTATCAAGCGGTGAGAGTGCAAACGAAAAGCGCTATGTGAATATGTTCACTGGTTGAGCCAGCCTCTCACGAAGATATAGATTACGATAATTAAAAGCGTGCAAACTCAATTCATCATAAGCAATTCTGGAAAGATCTTCTCACCTATTTTCTGATTATGTTCTTTATTTTATTAATAGAATTATTAAAAATACGGAATCAAAATATATACTATCAAAATCATATTCGTCTATATAACCGTTATATTGATATTTAAAAATTTATGAAAGGGTTATTCAACCATTATAGGGATTTAGCTGTTCGACATTTTTAAAGGGGATGGAATTAAAGGTATAGTTAATTTTGTTTTCCCAAATTTCACTAAAATCGATCCAGCAGATCAGTAATTATAAAGAGAAATCTGCAAAATTTCAACATCTGCAAACCATTTTTAGTTGGTTGAAAGTAAATTGATATGAAATAGCGATCAGCATGAATGATGTATTATTCTTGCTAAATAACGTAGAAATCTATTATTCCATGAGATTTTCATCAGAGATTTAATATCAGCAAATTTTAAATAACTTAAACTAGTGTATTAAATGTTGTATCGAGATTATTTTAAAGGTAGAACATCACTATCGAATATTGTGTGTGGGGTCCGCGGAGCGACTGTGGCGTCAGGATATTTATAGCCAAAAACGCGGATATGTGGTGCTTTCGTGGGTAAGGACGGAGAGGAGAAATATCTCCAGTGATGCAATGACTGACAACGATACGGTTGAAAACAAACCTGGATCTTTATTGAGAGAGATTTACTTTACAAATGTTGCTGACCCGAACACAGGGTGCAGCACATTGCAATAAAACGGAGGATAAATACCTTAAAAATTAATAGTCCTTAAAGTCCTTGTTGTCAAAATGTCCTTTGAACACAAATTGATCTTTCCTTGGAACAGTTCTTTCTCTTTCTTATTGACGATTTCTTCCTTTATTTCTTTTTAGTTCCTTTCGGTGTACACACATGCACTAACACAACTTGTGATTTTTAATGGATCCTCGGACCGCTTTCGGTTGAAACTTTATTACATAATTTGAATATCATACATTGTACATTTATAAAATTATACATTTACAATCTAAAATTCCTAAATGTGAGAAAGTTTTAATTCGATTACTTAAAATTTTATATTGTTCTGCAGAGATCAAATATTTTCTATTTGTGGGAAATAATTCCCATGCAGTTTCTAATACAACAAATTCTTCGTTTTCATTATCCTTTATATGTTCAAGTATTCCCGCAGAATATTTGACATTGATATCAGTAAAATGTTTAAACCACGTGCTGTCGAAATATATACCAGAGAAATAAATTCTGTGTTTAATTGGTCCAATTTCGCAAAAGAAATCAATAATGCATGATGCTACTTCTCGAAGATCCTCACCAAATTTCCGTCCATCACGGAAAAAAACTGGAAAAATATTAATTACCGATTTATGCGAAAGATTACAGTTATTGTTAAAATCGATTAATTTATCTCTAACATCAATATAATCACTCTTATTTTTCGGAAAACACAAATATAATTTCTTAAATTTATACCTCCTCAGCAACACTTTAATATCGTCTATATCGTCAGAGTGAAACTTCACAATAGAAAGTGAGCACAACAACTCCCAGTTCCTTTTCGTTTTTATTTCTCTATAAGTTTGAATCATAAATTTAGAACTAAACACTCTGTTTAAAAAATACCTTTCCAACTTCTTCGGAAATGATTCTTTTCCGAAAAGTCCTATCACAAATAATAAACTGTACTCGCTGTTAGCGAAACTGTAACAGTGCAAATTTCTATATGCAAATAAAGCGCATAAAAATTCTTTAAATGAAAAATGCACAAATTCATAATAAACGTTTTCGTTGTCAGTAAATGAATGAAATTCTAGAATATCCAATCCAACAATGAAGTTAAATTCTTCTTCTATAGGAAAGAGATCCTTCAAATCTTTAGATGTGATTTGATTTATATGATTGAGTTGAATGAATTTTCCTAATCTGATCAGCAAATCTTCTCCAAAGAAATGATTTCCTTTGTTGAAGGTGTGATTACCATCATACTTATTTATATACCGTTCGGTAATCAACGAAAATATTTTTATATATAATGTTGTTATACAATCATTTATATTCTCCTTCTGGTAGAGATGCAAGCAACATAACATATGTAACATAAGAGGATTTTTTCCTATTTCTAAATAAAAAACGTTTTCTTTCAGCATTTGATACAGATGTTTGCCTTTATCTTCATCTTCTTCATACATCAATCTCATGTATTTTTGTTGTTCTTGTTCGGAAAAGCCTTCGACGGAAAATCGTGACGTCATGTAATCTCTAATTTTTTCCGCTTCTTGCAGACGACTGGTAACGAGAATTGTCATTCGCAGAGAGATATCGAAAGACTCATCTATGAATTCCAAAATTGAATTTTTATTTAACATCTCATCGAATCCATCTAACATAACCAAAATATTCAGATTTTCTTCTTTTATTTTGGACTTTTCCTCATCATTTTTGGATATATTGTCCATAATCAAATCATACAAACTTTCATTATTTACTTCGCGTAAAAAAATTAAAATAACAAGATCAAAATTTCTTGAATAGTGGAGTTTTAATTCATTTGTAGCCCAATCGTAAGCAATTTTCTTGCAAACGGTTGTTTTCCCATAGCCTGGGCCTCCTGTAATCAATATTGTCTGGCGTATCTCTTCCTCTTTTGAGAATATTTCATTCAGATTTATCTTTTCCCCTACTTTCTTTCCAAAATTATTTGACTTTTCCACGATTAATTCCACAAAATAATCCTCAATTGGAAGATCCTTTCTCTTTTCTTTCCATAAGAAAGACCGCATGTATTGAAAGTTTGTTCTATATCGATTTTTCCATCGTTCCTTACATTTTGCAAGCGCTCCTAAAAGAATAAAAATTTCAACTTAATGCTTTTAATAACGCAGTTAATTATTAATTTCATAATGAAGAACGTTCATAGAATTTATTTATTGGTTAAAAATATATATTTTGAAATTAAATTATATACAAAATTTAAATTATCTCTATAAGACACATTAATATTTTATATTCCAACCATAAGAAATGTTAAATCAATACTAATTTTTTATAATTAAAATGAAATATTTTCTGCAATTTATTTATTTAGTAAACAATTTTAAAATATTATGTAAACTCATATACAGTGAAACCTATTAAAATGACACCTTGATACAGTGATCACTTCTCTATAGAGACGAAATTTCAAAAGCTTGTTTGTTTTCCATAGGATATAATGCCATTTTTGCTCTATATAGTGACCCCTGACTAAGCTAAATACGACCACTCAGTTAATTTTGAGGAATTTTTACTTTGCTAAAGTGACTAAGAAGATTAATTTCATGGAGGAATTACTGTATTTTCCTTAGAATTTTTTGTTATGATAAAATAGTCTGTTAAACTAGTATATTAAAAAGTAAATATTATAATTTACTTTTACAGTAAGTAAATTATACAAATTTACTTTTTTATTTATACTTTATACAGTATTTTAATTTAAGTTTGACTATGTTATATGCATATATGCAGATTGGTATTAGTTGTAATAGACTATATGCTTGATATAAGACTTTGTTCTTTAGAAGGTGATATGTACAGTACTTTATGTCGTCATTATCGCTTGAAACAAGTTGATGATTTTAATTAATATAAATTTGCAGTTTAGATTAATTTGTTGTTTTCTTTCGGGGGAAGCAGGAGGGTATTGTCCTGTATAGTAATTACCTGTGTAAAGTTATCAGTCAGGTTGGTCCCAAAGAGTGGTCACTTTAACAGGCGTCACTGTAGTATGAAACGTGATCTGATTGGCTTGGTATCATTCTTCTGATGTTTAAAGTGCATTTATCGGCTTTATATACTTTTCTTTGATTGGGATTGTTTTTTCATATGACTGAAAATGGTTTTAATAAAACTGTCTGTTAATTTACCAAAATTGAGTTTCTAATAATCAATATATACCGTATACAAGGTGAAAAACTTCGTCGTGAAATTTTTTGTACAGAGAAGGGGGCCTCGCTACAATAATTTTTTCTTGGTGTTGGGATTTTTTTTTCCGTCAGTGTATATATATAAATTATAGCAACCATATTTTTTTGTTATATGGGAATGTCCATAGAAGATAATAATTAATTATAAAGTATAAGCTTTTTTAGAATTTTTTATAAACTGTTAAAACAAAATGATATTCCATAATACTCTGTAGATCATACAAGCTTCGAAAATTTTATAAGAAATATGTTTAAACTTTAAAGTTAAGTACATTAAGTTTTATATAAAATTGTTATTCAGTGGTGCTTTCATTTCTTTTAATTTGGAAGATTACTTACTTAATTTGGAAATTTATTTATTGCTGAGCAGAATTAATAGTTCATCATAGAGAAAATGCGCATTATACAATTATATAGTCGCGATTCTCACATGTGAAAATCTAATAATTAGTTGAAACGTTATTAGTGAATATAGAACTAGAATGTTTATTTTAAAAGTTTTCCATTCCTTCGAAAAGTATGCTAATGATGAAATGATTAACGATAAAGGAGAGCCAGAGAAAGAGAGATACAGTGAACTTTTTTGCAAATATGATCATAACATTTATTTTATTGTTAAAAATTTTTTATATTTATCGAAAAATTCATTTTCAGACTAGATATATAATAAACATGTTTTGTATTAATCAAATACATTAAAAAATCGAAACAGAGTGAAACCCAATTTCTGTAATCCATTTATTGATGAAACTTTATTACATAATTTGAATATCATACATTGTACATTTATAAAATTATACATTTACAATCTAAAATTCCTAAATGTGAGAAAGTTTTAATTCGATTACTTAAAATTTTATATTGTTCTGCAGAGATCAAATATTTTCTATTTGTGGGAAATAATTCCCATGCAGTTTCTAATACAACAAATTCTTCGTTTTCATTATCCTTTATATGTTCAAGTATTCCCGCAGAATATTTGACATTGATATCAGTAAAATGTTTAAACCACGTGCTGTCGAAATATATACCAGAGAAATAAATTCTGTGTTTAATTGGTCCAATTTCGCAAAAGAAATCAATAATGCATGATGCTACTTCTCGAAGATCCTCACCAAATTTCCGTCCATCACGGAAAAAAACTGGAAAAATATTAATTACCGATTTATGCGAAAGATTACAGTTATTGTTAAAATCGATTAATTTATCTCTAACATCAATATAATCACTCTTATTTTTCGGAAAACACAAATATAATTTCTTAAATTTATACCTCCTCAGCAACACTTTAATATCGTCTATATCGTCAGAGTGAAACTTCACAATAGAAAGTGAGCACAACAACTCCCAGTTCCTTTTCGTTTTTATTTCTCTATAAGTTTGAATCATAAATTTAGAACTAAACACTCTGTTTAAAAAATACCTTTCCAACTTCTTCGGAAATGATTCTTTTCCGAAAAGTCCTATCACAAATAATAAACTGTACTCGCTGTTAGCGAAACTGTAACAGTGCAAATTTCTATATGCAAATAAAGCGCATAAAAATTCTTTAAATGAAAAATGCACAAATTCATAATAAACGTTTTCGTTGTCAGTAAATGAATGAAATTCTAGAATATCCAATCCAACAATGAAGTTAAATTCTTCTTCTATAGGAAAGAGATCCTTCAAATCTTTAGATGTGATTTGATTTATATGATTGAGTTGAATGAATTTTCCTAATCTGATCAGCAAATCTTCTCCAAAAAAATAATTTCCTTTCTTGAAGTTGTAATTACCACCATACTTATTTATATACCGTTCGGTAATCAATGAAAATATTTTTATATATAATGTTGTTATACAATCATTTATATTCTCCTTCTGGTAGAGATGCAAGCAACATAACATATGTAACATAAGAGGATTTTTTCCTATTTCTAAATAAAAAACGTTTTCTTTCAGCATTTGATACAGATGTTTGCCTTTATCTTCATCTTCTTCATACATCAATCTCATGTATTTTTGTTGTTCTTGTTCGGAAAAGCCTTCGACGGAAAATCGTGACGTCATGTAATCTCTAATTTTTTCCGCTTCTTGCGGACGACTGGTAACGAGAATTGTCATTCGCAGAGAGATATCGAAAGACTCATCTATGAATTCCAAAATTGAATTTTTATTTAACATCTCATCGAATCCATCTAACATAACCAAAATATTCAGATTTTCTTCTTTTATTTTGGACTTTTCCTCATCATTTTTGGATATATTGTCCATAATCACATCAAACAAACTTTCATTATTTACTTCACGTAATAAAATTAAAATAACAAGATCAAAATTTCTTGAATAGTGGAGTTTTAATTCATTTGTAGCCCAATCGTAAGCAATTTTCTTGCAAACGGTTGTTTTCCCATAGCCTGGGCCTCCTGTAATCAATATTGTCTGGCGTATCTCTTCCTCTTTTGAGAATATTTCATTCAGATTTATCTTTTCCCCTACTTTCTTTCCAAAATTATTTGACTTCTCCACGATTAATTCCACAAAATAATCCTCAATTGGAAGATCCTTTCTCTTTTCTTTCCATAAGAAAGACCGCATGTATTGAAAGTTTGTTCTATATCGATTTTTCCATCGTTCCTTACATTTTGCAAGCGCTCCTAAAAGAATAAAAATTTCAACTTAATGCTTTTAATAACGCAGTTAATTATTAATTTCATAATGAAGAACGTTCATAGAATTTATTTATTGGTTAAAAATATATATTTTGAAATTAAATTATATACAAAATTTAAATTATCTCTATAAGACACATTAATATTTTATATTCCAACCATAAGAAATGTTAAATCAATACTAATTTTTTATAATTAAAATGAAATATTTTCTGCAATTTATTTATTTAGTAAACAATTTTAAAATATTATGTAAACTCATATACAGTGAAACCTATTAAAATGACACCTTGATACAGTGATCACTTCTCTATAGAGACGAAATTTCAAAAGCTTGTTTGTTTTCCATAGGATATAATGCCATTTTTGCTCTATATAGTGACCCCTGACTAAGCTAAATACGACCACTCAGTTAATTTTGAGGAATTTTTACTTTGCTAAAGTGACTAAGAAGATTAATTTCATGGAGGAATTACTGTATTTTCCTTAGAATTTTTTGTTATGATAAAATAGTCTGTTAAACTAGTATATTAAAAAGTAAATATTATAATTTACTTTTACAGTAAGTAAATTATACAAATTTACTTTTTTATTTATACTTTATACAGTATTTTAATTTAAGTTTGACTATGTTATATGCATATATGCAGATTGGTATTAGTTGTAATAGACTATATGCTTGATATAAGACTTTGTTCTTTAGAAGGTGATATGTACAGTACTTTATGTCGTCATTATCGCTTGAAACAAGTTGATGATTTTAATTAATATAAATTTGCAGTTTAGATTAATTTGTTGTTTTCTTTCGGGGGAAGCGGGAGGGTATTGTCCTGTATAGTAATTACCTGTGTAAAGTTATCAGTCTGGTTGGTCCCAAAGAGTGGTCACTTTAACAGGCGTCATGCACTATATAATTAATGAAAAAATAACAGTTTTCAATATTGTGCTTACCGAGACTCAATAACGTATTAATCTACAGAGTTATATATATATTATACATGATATGTGAAAATACTTACGATTGATTGAAGTTTTGTCTTCGATTGGAAGGCATTTGCTTGTTGTTGGCTTTTGGCAATAATTTTCAGTTTTTGACCCAATATGGATAGTACCATAACAGTTTTTCAATACAACTTTTGTATATTGATTGTTCTGGTTGTCTGAAAAAATTCGTAATATATTTATTAAATTTAATAGAAGAGAATTAAAGTGAAAACAAAAAAATTGATATTAATCATTTAACTATTAATTAATATAAATATTACTCGATTTGTGAACGCTCGATTTATAAGTTTTTATGTTAATAAACTGTGTAAATTTATTCCATATGGAAGTAATTTTATTATTGAATTCTGCTCCCATGTCTGAGGTTATTATTTCATGCTTCAAATTAAATTTTGGAACTTATTTTGTAAAGAAAATATTCTGTTATTCCAAAATTTGAGGCATATCATCATTCATATTTTTAATATCAACTTACTTGTGCGAGTTGATATTCTCTTCAATAAATGTCGATAAAAGAAAACATGGATCTCGTTTGATATCTTTGCATTTGGCACCATAATAACGAATCGCAACAAACTTTTATAAGTCACTGTATGAAAAATGCCATTTGCATACTATTTTTCGTATCTCTTAAATGCATTATTCGTGCGAAATACATTTAAACTAGTATTTTATACTGTTATTGAAAAATTGTATAAAGTGGTGTGGGATATGCGCAGAGTGGTTTTTGGAAAGTTGGAATTTAAACGCAAGTATTTTAATCTATCTTATAAATATTTAATAATATTCGGTACCAATTACATTGCGCAGCTACTACTGTTTAATTTATTCTTGTAAATTTTAATTTTGCTATAAAATTCTACAAACTGTCAGCTATCCTGAACTTACCCCGAAACGGGGCAAGAGCATTGGTACAAGTTAAAAACGCTTTAAAGTTTACATACACATTCTACTTGGTTAGAGCAGAATTACATTCAAATTGTTATTAAACAATTTGTGTACTTTACATCACTTTATATTTTTGTTTTATTTCATTATAATTCCTTTCACATTATTTCCTTTACATCACTTTTTAATTTTTTTCATAGTAACAAAGTACACATTTTGTTATTTAATATGACAAAATGTTTTTTATCAAATAAGAAATGGTTTATACCGAAATTTTAATTGATATCTTTGTACTTATCAATTTTCATCACGAGAACGTTCACATTCCGTTAATTTCTTTTGAATAATCGCCTCCTTTTGGATTTTCTTACTTAGCTGCGAACCATGTTATATTCAAGAAATAGAAGTGAATAAACAAATTAAATTGTAAAACACGAAACAATAAAACTGAATATGTGATGTGGCAAAAGCAGCCTAATACGCAGTTACCACAAGGTGGTGATCTGCACTTACCCCCATGTAACAGTGTTTACGGCGCAAGAGAGTACTTTATTTTTTCTCAATAAATTTTAAAATGTCAATAAATATTGTTTATTTAATGTAAACTTTCATCAGTATTATTCATACTTACCAAAAAACAGCCCCTAATGGGAAGTTATCCTAAGAACTACTGCAGTTTTATGGTACCGTACTGTCAAAGTTGTGTATTCTGTTCGGATATGACGCTTTTGAAATGGTGATGCAAATATTGATATTCTCTTCAATAAATTGTCGTTAAGAGAAAACATGAACTAGAATTACTACTAGAATCTCATCATTGTGCGATACCTATGTCGATAAGCTGATATTAACTTTTAGTATCTTACTACAATATCAACTAGCAAAAATTTCACTTATAATAAGAAAGCCCGTTAATGTACTTGTCACAACTACGCATTTAACATTAACTTTTAGTATCTTACTACAATATCAACTAGCAAAAATTTCACTTATAATAAGAAAACTCGTTAATGTACTTGTCACAACTACGCACTTAATCCACTCCGCCTTAAATAAAATTACTGTGTTATATTTTAAAGTTTTACGGTCCCATTTACATGCTTAATGGCAATTCTGATAGAGATCTATTAGTAATTTCAGCAGCATTAGCCTAATAGACATTAGAATATCCTTTCAGCTATGAAGGTGAAATGTTTGCTTATGCCCTGCGTGCAATATTGCTGTTGCGTATTGAGTTTGATTATTCTGGTCTAGAGAAATAATAATAAAATTCCGATTAAAAATAACCGTAATTAAATGAATGAACTTTCTAAAAAATAAGTTGTTCTAGCGCTATTTCAATTCCTCTCGAAAAGATAATGAGAAATATTTTATCTCCTTATAAAAATTAAATCTGAATTAAATAACATAATATGGGGTAAAACGTACGTTAATTTTTATATTTAATTGTATAGCAGTTATTCTACATCTTTGTTGTAATAAAATAGGTATTAATGTGATTGTTATGTAATAAAATTGGTTTCAGAATGAAAGCTGCTTACCATTCAAATGGTATCTAGTGGTTGTTTGATTCAATGGGATTATGTTGCTAACCTGTAAATAAATTAAAAATTCAAAAATAATAAAATCAAGTTTAAAATCGTTAATAACGTATTTAAAGATATGTAAATAAGTTGTCGTATAAATGAAATGACAACTTATAATGTAAATATGTGTTTTATAACGTAAATTAATTAACATTCTCTATGAAAACGTTTAAAATCACATAAACAAATACAGTACATAAAAATTCAAACTGGAACAGTAAAAGTAGCAACGATTTGAGTATGCGTTTTATCGAAAACAAGATGAAGGATATCTTGAACAGTCATACCTCACCTTACGTCGTTAGTTTATTCCAATACTCGCTACGTAAATGGAATAAACTCTTTAAAAAATGACCTAGACCCGCTGTAAATACCCCGTAATCTGCTAATAACATTTTAAAGCTTTAGAATAATTCTAAGTTTCAATAACTAGATCATATTCCGATAAGACGAATGGTCAAGGTACTCTTGTACGCAGCGTATAAAGTTGAACAAGAGTAAACTTCTGCGTAAAAACTCAGCGTCTGGCAATATCGCGAAAGTAACATCAATATCTTACAATTCACATTGGATTTACATCCAGTAATTTATATCGCGTTTTACGCCTGAGAGATCCATTCTTTAGTAGACATTTATTTTTTTCCTATTAATAAAAAACCGACGTAAGTCGAAATGACTTAAATCGTTTATATATCTACTATGTTATTGACTTACATTTTATACATGAATTGGTATGACTTACAGTCATATATATATATGACTGTAATAATAAAACAGTTATCTAAAATGTACTGAAGAAGTTATTTTTATAATGAAATTATGTTTCTAATTAAATAAAATTTGTTCAATAGAATTCTCAGCCTGTTTTTTAACTTTAAATAAAAGTATGTTTCAGCTATATATAATAAGATTCGTATAAAATTTTTTCTGTTAAATAAGATAATTTAATGAAACGAAATGGATTTAAATTGGGCAAATTCTAAGCTTGAGAATTAGTTAAAATCCCGTCTGATACCACTTACGAGGAACTGAAAAAAATATCATTTGAACATTTTAATATGTCTGCTATAGCACAGATTTAATCAAACGAAAATAAATACTAAAACTGGAAACATTCCAGAGAATGTATTGTACTATCATGTATTTATTCAACAACTTCAACATCCAGAAAGTTATTTATCTATATGCCGAAAATATAAAAAATAAAAAATATTGAAGTTTAGCGAATCAGGAGAATCTTTCTGGAGTTTCGGAAAAATCTACTATATTCTGTTGTAAAGAATATTTAACATTATTACAAAAAGAAAACAATATAAATAAAATAATATTCAATATATAAATATCCAATACATAAATTTATAAATAGCATAATAAATTTACCGATTGTAATAACTATATCTTATCATAAACAATATGAACTAGTAGCTGAAACTGTTCCAAAATTATCCCCTGAAGTAAAACTTAAAAGAAAAACTTCAAAATAATCTGTTATTGGATTAATTTTTTGAAAGACTTGTCTTCCGATTATAAAACATGTTAAATACTTCGAGGATTATTCATTCGAAATTAGCCTGAAGTAAAACTTAAAAGAAAAACTTCAAAATAATCTGTTATTGGATTAATTTTTTGGAAGACTTGTCTTCCGATTATAAAACATGTTAAATACTTCTAGGATTATTCATTCGAAATAAGAGAAAAAATAAAAATTCGAGATCTATGCCAAAGAATCATTTTGTGCACCCGCCTGTTCAAAATGATCCCAATGAGATCATTTTTTCCGCAGATACTTACAATTAATAAATAATTACATTATTTATTAATTATAAATAAAACAGTAGGTAAAATCAAAGCAAAAACAAGTTTTATTATAACCATATAAATTGCTATTCCATGTTTATGGAAATAAATAAAACATCAGTTAACTAAAATTCTGATACCTTAGATGGCAGATATTGATTTTCATTTAATCGAAATGGCACATCCCAAAATACACTGACCTAACCTAACCTGGACATAGGAATGCCGCCTTCTCATTGGGAAACTGGCCACCAAGAACAGGGTACAACTGGTTTGGGTACCGGGACACAATGGGATTGGGGGTAACGAGGTTGCTGATAAGCTTGCCAGGGAAGGGGCTTCTAGCCCCTTCTTTGGACCTGAGCCTGTCCTGGGCATTGGTTCGGATGTCTTTGTGCGGGTTGTCAGGGACTTGTTGGCGGCTCAGCATCATGCCGCGGGTTGTCAAGGACTGGCTGGCGGCCCAGCATCACGCTTTCTGGAGATCTATCTCTGGTCTTAAGCAGCTAGGCTCTCATTTTGGGTTGCTGTGCTCAGCGAACCAGAGAGTTGCTTTCCCTGAACAAATATGAAGTTAGGATTGTTACAGGATCTGAACAAAAATGAAGTTAGGATTGTAACAGGGCTTCTTACAGGGCACATCATCTTAAAAGACATCTTCACTTGATTGGGCTTGCTGATAGCCCTATATGTATGACGAGGTAACTCCTCTTCACATTTTATGTGAATGTGTGGCCCTTTCGTGGCTTAGACGTGATTTCTTGGGGATGTATTTCCCTGTTTCCGAGGATCTTGCTTCTGTCTCATTGAAGAAAATACTGTCGTTTGTTTTTAAGACAGGCCTTCTTCTGGGATGATTTGATTGGGGGTGCACAATAGATCATTGTTGGTCGCAGTGCTTGGGCTGAAATAGGCCCCTCCCTATATTACTACTACTACTACTACTAACCTGGACATAACCGCCATCTTTTTGTAGTTGTACAAACTTTACTGGTTTGTCAACAGGTGAGAGTAAAACTTAAGAAAATACAAAGGTTCGTTTCACCCTGACATGACGGATCATTTTGGACCAGTTTCCCTAACTTTAATTAATTAACAATCTTAATTAATTAAATCGTTTATATCAAACAATCAATAATTAGGTGTTGAAATTTTCCATTCTATTAAGTGCAATTATTGCAATCTATCTGAATCAATATCCGTTATTGTTATAATATCTAGATTCAGAATATAGTTGCTGAAATTCTAGTATTTTTAAAAACTCGAACCGATGAACGAATAATAATAAATCGCAGTTTCAAAAATCGCAAAAATCTATTAGTCTTCACTTAGCAACAGTTAGAAATGAATCTATGCGCTGTATCCTAAACACTCATTATAGGAATATTTAGGATCTTTCTTTTCTTCTACCATAGCTTAATTGCAAATACTGTAATATGAAACTGATTTGATATCGTGAAATGGTGGAGTTTGATACAGATTTAATCTCCCATGTGTGCTATTAAAATTATAAGAACAACTGCAGTGCAATACTTAATTTAATAACAGTAAACAGCAAAAATATCTAATTTCTGTCTCAATACATAAGTTTTACGAAATAAATTTCTGTTTCTCAGTGAATAATGTTCACTAATTTAATAAGTTTCAAGGGACAAAGATTAAAAAATCGAGTTTTACCATCTGTTTATTTTCTGGGAATACTCCAGCTTTTTGGATTGAGCTAACTTGAGCCAGCAACTCTACCTCCTACACTACTAAATATTTAGGAAATTTTTAATCAGGATGAAACCTTCTGCTCATCGCCATTGTGATAAAAAAACGTGTTTTTTTAGTTAAAATTAAATTATAAAATTTTAAATAAACTTAAATATGTCACATAATTTCGTTATGACTACACAATTCTTATAATATATTATAAGAATTGTCTAAATATCATATTTCAAAAGAAAAAATAATGCATATAATAATTATTCCTTAAAACGATTAATATAAGGAAAACGATTATAGACAAGTTACAGATTTAGTTAAAATCGTTTTCTCTCAATACCGACAAGTGAAAAAATATCAGAAAACAATCACCTATTGTTTTATTTTTATATCAACTTTATTAAGTTTTAAACAAACAACGAATGAAGTTATGCCAATGAGATCAGCTGAGTTTATTATTTTTAAACCTTTCTTGTGGCTCAAATATTAAATTTAAAATATGATCCATAAGAAAGATCTATTAAACATAGGCTGTGATTCGATATACTATGAAATACACTAACTAAACCTTCACGGTTTTCTTGGTTGACGTCGAAGTTTCGTTTGAATAAAGAACCAATTCAGTGAGCCAGATCAAATGATTTAAGGTGGAGGCATTCATAAATGTTTTAGCAAAATTATCCACAAGTTTGATTGTTAGCTAAGTAAATGATACAAGAAATGATGATTATATTGATATATTGAAGCACGCTGCACATTTGTATAAATTGGCCATCGAAGAAGATTGAACTTCGCCTCAGTGCGCATGTGGATAAAAGTCAACCCTACTCGTGGAATAGTTTAGATTTTTTCGCGAACTCAATGCAACTCAATCTGACGTCAGTTAGAATAAAGAATCACAAAAGTGAGGAAACCGAATAGTATCGAATCGACATAGTGTGAACTGTGAGAAAACCGACGAAAATCGAACCACAGCAATATTTGAATTGTATGATTAATTCAATTTCAAAATAGATAATCAATTAATAGTTTATCTCTTTTGATTAAACATTTTTAACCAATAAATAAATTTAATATACGTTTTCTATTATTTGAGTTATATCCAGTTTCTAAATAAAAGGCATTCAGTTCTCATGTTGTTATTATCAGCTTCTATCTGGTGTTTTGATAAATGCTATTCAGTTTCCTAAATTATCTGTTTGTGTTATCATTTAACTCTAATAAAAATTAATATTAAATAAAAATACCTCTTTGGATAGCTGATCATCGTATAGGGAAACTACTTTATTTTCACTCTCTACATCTTCGCTACACTTCTCCATTTCTGTAATTCACCTTTCATACCTAAATTGTAAAAATATTTTCATGTTCTCCATTTCTGTAATTCACCTTTCATACCTAAATTGCAAAAATATTTTCATGTTCTTACACGCTTTATAATAAAGTATTTTCAGTTATACCAGTGGGGGTGATCGGTTAACGAACATAATCTGTTCCAAGACAATGTTCGTTATCCCAATTGTTCGTTAACCGATCATCGATTTACCATAAGTTTTTATGGGAATTTGATTAATTCCTTCCAGAGACTCAAAAAACATAAATAAAAATTATATAATTTCTTACTATGTTTATTTATATGTAATAACAAAAATATATACATACATAGTCTTGCATTTTCACCTGTATGTTTATTTTCGGATAAAGAATCTATCCAATATCGATGGCTTTTCTCTCTGCTTCAGGATTTTTCAGAAGTGATTAATAGCATTATCGTGGTAGTAATCCCCAAGCCTATTGATCTTAACCCTGTATGGGTGCCATTCTAAGACCAAAAATTGTAAAATCTCTCTTTTAACTTCTTTGATAAATCTTTGATTTGTTTTACGTAGTCTCCGAGTTCATTTTAATCGGGAAAAAACTAGTGTTCTTATCCATAAGTCCACCAACACGTAAGGCTTAAGCATATCATTTCGTTAGGTTAGTTAAGCCGAAATATCTTCAAGGAATACAGTGGGTGATCAGTTTACAAACAGTTCGGTTAACGAACACATGTTCGGAAAACGAACACCTCACAGAACAAACTGTGTGACCCGCAGACATGTTCGGATAACGAACACTTCACAGAACAAACTGTGGGATCCGCAGCCTTTCGGATAACGAACACTTCACAGAAACAAACTGTGGGACCCGCGGACGACCAATGACAGATCAGCCGGATGGCTGCGTGGTAAAGCTGTGGCTTACCATTATGGATGATCGGGGGTCCCACTATTCCAAATTTTAGGAGAGGCATCTAGACCCGGCCCGTTGAAACCCATCCTTCAATCTTCCTGTTCACCCCATCATGGATATTTATCAGCATGTGATTATGGCGGCTCTATAAGTGGCCGCCGACAGATAAAAATATTCCATGAAAATATTTCGGCTTAACTAACCTAACGAAATGATAGGCTTAGGCCTTGCGTGTTGGTGGACTTATGGGTAAGGATGGAAGAACAGTAATTTTTCCCTATTAAAATGAACTCTGAGACTACATAAAACAAATCATAGATTTATCAAAGAAGGTAAGAGAGAGATTTTACAATTTTTGGTCTTAGAATGGCATCCATACTAGATTAAGGTCAATAAGCTTCGGGATCACTACTACGATAATGCTATTAATCACTTCTGAAAAATCCTGAAGCAGAGAGAAAAGCCATCGATATTGGATAGATTCTTTATCCGAAAATAAACATACAGGTGAAAATGCAAGACTATGTATGTATATATTTTTGTTATTACATATAAATAAACATAGTAAGAAATTATATAATTTTTATTTATGTTTTCTGGGTCTCTGGAAGGAATATATAAATAAACATAGTAAGAAATTATATAATTTTTATTTATGTTTTCTGGGTCTCTGGATTCCTTCCAGAGACCCAGAAAACCTCCATCATCACATGCTGATCAATACCCATGATGGGGTGAACAGGAAGATTGAAGGATGAGTTTCAACGGGCCGGGTCCAGATGCCTCCTGAAAAATTGGAAGAGTGGGACCCCGATCATCCACAATGGTAAGCCACAGCTTTAGCAGGCAGCCATCCGGATGACTGTCATTCCGTCAGTCCGCGGGTCACACAGTTTGTTCTGTGAGGGGTTTGTCCGGATGACTGTCATTCCGTCAGTCCGCGGGTCACACAGTTTGTTCTGTGAAGGGTTTGTTATCAGAACATGTGTTCGTTAACCGAACATAAAAATCTTTCGAAAAAGTGTTCGTTATCCGAACTATTCGTTAACCGATCACTCATTGTATCAGGGTAATAATAATTCTAAACTCCCCACGATTATTTTATAAATGATCGTTTGTCTTGAATTTTTTCATGAGAATTCGATATGGACAATTCAAAATATTTCTTATTTTCTAATTAATTCTATATAAATACAGCAATTGATGATAAATTTTTATTATTTACAATGTAGATACACCAGATCAGACTTGATAGAGCCGAATTGTAATATTTAATGATTAGAAGTGTCGATAAAATATTTTGATTAATTCGAAATATATTATTTCACACAGGTGTAAGTGCATTGAAGTCATTGTTGCAGCCAATGCGGACTGCGTTTACTACGTTCAATAAATGCATTAAAGGAATTCCAGATATGTAGTGTACACTGTAGCAGTCTCACAGACATTCATGTCATGTTGCTGGGATTATTTTATGTTAAAAAACTTTAACAACTTATATATCGAATTGGGAGAAAATGGATTTATATCACTTGCTTAATAAGCGCCTCAAATAGGACCTTGTATTTTATCTATTATCTATCACATATAAATGTTAGTTTATGATTAATTCTAAAACATTAACTGATTACTAAAAATTACAAATCAGTTAAGCGTTAAATAAGATTGAAGATTAATAATTATGAATTGTTACCTTATGTAGCAAAGAAAATATTCCAAATTGTCTTTATATTAAGCAACTATCAGATGAAATTTATTATAATCCTTATCCAGTTTCTTCTATTTTTAAAATCAACCTGATACTTTAATCCCTAATTTTCGGGAGAGAGTTCCATTAACAGATCTAATTTTATATGTTTTTTATCTCCAAACGAAAGCACTTATGTACGAATTAAACGTTTGACTGGTACATCTGGTACTAATCATACAGAATGTCTGCTAATCTCTTGTAAATAACGTCAGTGGAAATTCCGTGATGATAATTTCCGTAACTATGATAAATTTAAAAAATATCTCTATAGCTAGTTTCATTTTCAATATAATCAGTTCAGAATAATTTCATTTTGCACAAATATATAATGATATTATTTATGCGAATTTTTATATTTAAACTGACTTTAATTATTAATTGACATTAAAAAATTATGAATTGTAACTTGTCTTTCAGCATTTAACAATTTATAACTAGAATAAATTATATTTCTAAATGAATATAAATAAAAAGATTTAATTATTACATTCTGTAACAATTTATAACTAGAATAAATTATATTTCTAAATGAATATAAATAAAAAGATTTAATCATTACGTTCTGGTAAAATATTATCCTCATTTATAAAACGATAAGGATTTTTATTTTTTTAATTTTATCTAACACAAGTCTTTCTTGGTGTTGGGATTTTTTTTTCCGTCAGTGTATTATCGTCATTTATAAAAAGATAATGATATTTATTTTTTTAATAAAAAGTTATCAAAACTTTTATTGGAAATAAATTTTTATAAAAGAGAGTTAGACGAATTTCATTACATCTATAGTAAAACAGTCATGACATAAAAAATAAAGGAAAAAGTTGAAAAATAATTTTTATATCTATATAGAATTACAGTTTTAATAAACTATATAAATTATTTTGTTTTTTTAAAGCTTTTATTCGAGATAGTTTTATAATTTATTCTTAAAGAGCCTGAGTTATTAAAATTATTGTTTCAAAACTTTGGCCCTATATATAAATATATATTGTTGAAAATTTCAGGAAAAATATCTATATATAGTAAAACAGTCATGACATAAAAAATAAAGGAAAAAGTTGAAAAATAATTTTTATACCTATATAGAATTACAGTTTTAATAAACTATATAAATTATTTTGATTTTTTTAAGCTTTTATTCGAGATAGTTTTATAATTTATTCTTAAAGAGTCTGAGTTATTAAAATTATTGTTTCAAAACTTAATTTAAAATGCTTCTCCAACTATGAAGTTCCAAAGTCAAAAAATTTAATTCGTTTGATTTTTGAATCGTTTCTTCTAAAATGATAACAAAGAATAATGAATTTATCTTTCTCAATTTATAAAAATGGATAATAAATTTAAAATTTTTAATTTATAACTATGCAATTCACAATAAATGGCAGCAAGTAATAAATTTACCATTTTGTCATTTCTTGTTAATTTTTTTTTATTACAGGGTGTACTTTTCTACGATATGACATTTAAAGAAAATTTACTAACAGATTATCGTTTCTAGTGAAATAAATAGAGACGAATATTTAATAAAACATTCCACAAATTTCATTTCATCATATCTTTATAAATTTTAAAGAAGCTATTAACAAATACAATTGGTAATCAGTTAACGAATAGTCGGATAACGAACACTTTCGCGAAAGATTTTTATGTTCGGATAACGAACCCAAATTCGGATAAGGAACATTTCACAGAACTAACCGTGGGACCCGAGGACTGATGGCCGCGCAGTAAAGCTGTTGCTTACCATCCTGGAGGATCCGGGTCCCATCCCTCCAATTTTTCAGGAGGGGTCCGGGCCCGGTCCGTTGAACCTCATTCTTCAAGAAGGTAAGAGACAAATTTTACAACATTTTTGTCTTAGAATGCATTCATACTAGGACGAGATCAATAGGCTTCGGATCTCTTGCTAATGCTATTAATCACTTCCAAAAATCCTGAAGAAGAGAGAAAAGCAATCAACATTGGACAGATTCTTTAACGGAAAATAAACATAATAGATGAAAATGCAAGACTATGTATGTATATATTATAGTTATTACATATAAATAAACGTAGTAAGAAATTATATAATTTTTCATTTATTTATTTTTTTGGGTCTCCAAAACGAATTAAATTTCCATAAAACCTATGGCAAATCGATGATCGGATAATGAACATTGTCTTTGAACGGATTATGTTCGTTAACCGATCACCCACTGTACTTACATATAATTTATAGCAGGGGTGGGCAAACCGCGGCCCGTGGGCCGCATGCAGCCCTCTAACTAATAGCTATAATGCCAAAAATTTTATCGATAAATAAAAAAGAATACAAAAAATATCAAATTGTTCCATATCTCAGCAATATAGGCCTACTTTATGTAATTTCTAGAAAAGTATGGTAAACTGTAGATGTCATTACAGTGTCATATTTCTTACAAAAATAGATTTGATTAACCGTTAACCAGAATAAACGTCATTGCATAAGAAAT
>AYEL01083411.1:0-18861 GCA_000484575.1 Olivierus martensii | reverse complement strand
GTTACACCGGCTATTAATGCAACAGCATTTCACATTTGAAATGCATTTTCTTGAGCTTAAATTAACCTGTGATGTTGAAAATTTAATCAATTAAACATGTTAACTACACAAATGCAATGTCCAAATTTCATTACTCTACAATAATTTTTTCTTGGTGTTGGGATTTTTTTTTCCGTCAGTGTAGTTCAAAAATTATTATTGGCCTGCTTTTGTAATGCTCCATTTTCTTCGGAAAGTAGGCTAATAAGAATTTATTTCAAAAAATTTCTTTAAATATTGCATACATTAACATTATTATTAGTGACAACTGAATTTTACTTATGAATACATTTACATAATTTAGAATAGTTACAAACATGCATGATGATATACCCGGTATTTACATAAAGTATATACAGCATATCTTTCCTGTAATTTTCATAATGGGTGAATATTTGAAGAGGCTCTTTTTTCCTATGGTGTATGAAGTTAATAAATAAATAAATTATATATATAAATATATATTGTTGAAAATTTCAGGAAAAATATCTACACATTATTTTTATGTTATATATCTTATAATTTGGAAGAAATATGTTTGGTGAAATATATTATTAAAAGAAGACATATAAGAATATTTATAATAATGTAAAATAAAATTATTTATATTATTTGAAAGAAGTATTCAGGAATGATTAGCCTTTATTTAATTGATAAGTGATGAGAGTATAAGTAAATACAACACTAACTATCGTCAAAATTACGTCGTTCATCGGGAACACCTTCCAGCCATAGAAAACTGGCAATTCTTGTAAACATTTAACGAAAAACCGGAAACATAATTATTGAACAGAACGATCGTTGGAAGAAAAAGAGTTTGTGAAAAACTTTTCCAATACGTTCACAAGCTTCAGTGATGAGAGAAGCAGAATAACAAACTTATAATTTGGAAGAAATATGTTTGGTGAAATATATTATTAAAAGAAGACATATAAGAACATTTATAATAATGTAAAATAAAATTATTTATATTATTTGAAAGAAATATTCAGGAATGATTAGCCTTTACTTAATTGATAAGTGATGAGAGTATAAGTAAATACAGCACTAACTATCGTCAAAATTACGTTGTTGTTCATCGGGAACACCTTCCAGCCGTAGAAAACTGGCAATTCTTGTAAACATTTATTGGAAAACCAAAAACATAATTTTTGTACAGAACGATCGTTGGAAGAAACAAAGAGTTTATGAAAAACTTTTCCAATACGTTCACAAGGTTCAGTGATGAGAGAAGCAGAATAACAGATTTCAAAAAACATATAAAAATGAAAACATGCTAAAAATATGAAATATATCATACTTTCTGCATTCACTGCAGAAGAAACGAAGTAGCTAAAATCGATTAAAAGACTGATACCTACAAAAATTGTCCAGATGAATAGAATCGGAGAAAAAATATCCTGAATAATATTTATGATTTCAATTACTGTACTTCGAAATAATTCATTACAATGTTAAATAATTTCTTAGAACTGAATCAGATGACTGCACTTCTCTGCATAAATATAGTAAAGCATATTCGATCTCTTTGCATATGACTATGAAGAATAAAAACAAAAAGATTGTTAGTGAAACTCTAAATAAAGCATATATCAGATGATAAAGCAATATCAAAACTTTTGCAGTATTTAAAGATATGGATGAATTAACATAATCGTTCAGAGGCCACATAAAATCATGAGTATTAGAAAATGAATAGAATAACAAAAACGAAAGGAAATATAACAATGAATTCAACCATATTGCCATAACTTTAATCAATAATTTATAACTCCAATATAGACAATTTGATATACGAAATGTTTTATTGATACATTCATAGATTTTTGATTTTTAATAAGAAAATGAAAAATTACAATTAACGCTAAAATTTCATTAAATAGAATATAAACGGCAATCAATATTTCAGATGTAGCTTCATTTTTCTGAGAGAGTGTCCAACATAACTCATATATCATAAGCCCACTTGCATTGAACATTAAAGGACATCAGAACATTAAACAGTGAAAATTTTTTGAAGTTAATTCCTAAGATGTAAGCACTCTTCAATAGAGGAGTCCAAGTATTTTCCGGCTTCCTTCGAAATTGCTCGTTTCGGATTTTTGGTTTTACTTTCATTATGAGGTACATTTTCATAATTCCTTCTCAGCACTGCATGAAAAATATTTTATGTGGAAAAAATTCAATATGAAACAGTTTTATACAGTTATTATTATTGTAGAAAGATTTATACATTCATTTTTCATATAAATCTTTCTAAATTTTTTATTATTAAAAGAAATTTAATATAAGCTCTTGCAATTCTTTTATATATTTTTATTAAAAGCTATATGAAAAATCTCATATATCATTCAATACAACAGATTTACCATGAAATATATTATTTAGTTACAGTAGGTGATCAAATTATTAGAGTCACTGTGAAAAAATATAATGTTTTAGTTAATGGAGTTAGGAAAGTAAAATATCATAGTTTGTGTATTATCAGTCATTTATTATGTGATTCTTAATTCGAAACTTAGTTAAAATCTATGAAATAAAGTCGAGTAACATTTCAAAATTTCGAATTATATCTAGTATTTAGTGACAACAACTTTTGCTGCAATGTCAGCACCTTTTCTTCTTGGCATGCTTTCAATACATTTAAGACAATTTGCTTTGATTTCCTTATTTCTCTTTGCTGCACACGATTAAGACTCTCTATAACTGCTTCTTGGTAGTTATATTGTTCCTGGAAATTTCCTTTTTCATCCGTTCCCAAAGATTCTCAATTGAGTTGAGATCTATGGAATTTCCATGCCAGTTGAGAACCCTTACTTGCTTTTAGTAATCTTTTTTCCTTCTGGCAGAGTGCAGATTCATGCATAAATATATAATCGCTGTCTGGAAACTATTCATTGACTAGAGGCAGCATTCTGGTTTCTAAGACCTTTAACTATTGCTCTTGCCTCATTGTTTCTTCCACAATATACAGACTGCCTGTACCTTGGCTACTTATCACAGACCAGACCATTATGCTGAGAGGATGCTTGATTTTTTTGACAAGTTATCTTTAAACTTCTCATTTGGTCTTCTTCTCACAAACTCCGATTTATCTGCCAATCTCTGCACTGATGACTCATCAGAGAAGCAAAGGTGAAAATTATTACATTTGAATTTGGTGCAACCGAAATTAGATAAAAAGGAAGTATCTACCTTTAGTTTTTATCTTAAGAATTAGTCAGGTTACACTTTTTCAGTTTTAACTGTCTAATTTTTATGCATTCTTCACCATTGCAGCTGTTTTTTCATTATAGCTGGAGTAAGAAGTGGCTTTTTTATAGGTCGTCGACACGAAACGCACATATCTTTTAAGCAATGTCTAGTTGTCGTTGATGATATGGGGTCATCCTAGATCTTTTGAGTTAGTTTTTCAAAGACGCTTTTCTGTTCTAGACCCAAATATCCCTTATTTTCCTCTCATCTCTGGACATGGTGGTTTTTATTCGTCCATACTTCTTCTGATTTGGTGTTAATTCAATTTTCGCCTTGCGTTTTTGTTTGATTCTCTCGAATGAAGATCACGAAACTTTTGAAATCGATACAACATATCTATTGTAATGGTTTTCATCCATAATAAGAGTTTTTTCTCTAAAAGTTTTTGTGGAATGAGATTTTAGTCTTCCCCATATTGAAAAAAAAAACTTAAAAAATTAAAATTAAAATTTGTTAAGATATTTTGAATTATTTTCGTTGTATAAGTAAAAATTAACAATTCTACATACCAAATAATAATCCAGATAAAAACAAAACTTTGATAAAATCCTTCAATTAACTCAAAATTGCAACGAACCAAAGGGTGCCAAGCAATGACTTGCCCAAAATGGTCTTAAAACGAATCGGTATGATAGTTAAGTCACAGAACGTACCAAAACGTAGCATATTAAAAGTTAATAATAATTCAAATGATTACTTTTTATTTTAGATGAAAAAATATACTCTCCCTCAATATTCATTAACTTTTGCAAGTGGCTCTAATAATATGATCACCCACTGTACGTTCTGGAAATCTCAAAAAGAAATTAAAAAAATATAAAATTATAATGAAATGCTATTGATAGATTTATTAATATCATTTTTAATTAAGAATAGAGCATCAAAAGACCTTGTTAATCCTTCACAAGGCAATTTTTTCTTTAACAAGAAACCATCTATGACGTACACAAATATACGTATCCGCTATGTAGTGCTATAATAAAATGTTATGAATCTATAGATTATAATAAATCGAAGAATTTAAAATATTTTAAATTTGAAATATATTGACTGCCAAGCAATGACTTGCACAAAATGGTCTTAAAACGAATCGGTATGATAGTTAAGTCACAGAAACGTACCAAAACGTAGCATATTAAAAATTAATAATAATTCAAATGATTACTTTTTATTTTAGATGAAAAAATATACTCTCCCTCAATATTCATTAACTTTCGCAAGTGGCTCTAATAATATGATCACCCACTGTACGTTATGGAAATCTCAGAAAGAAATTAAAAAGATATAAAATTATAATGAAATGCTATTGATAGATTTATTAATATCATTTTTAATTAAGAATAGAGCATCAAAAGACCTTGTTAATCCTTCACAAGGCAATTTTTTCTTTAACAAGAAACCATCTATGACGTACACAATGTACGTATCCGCTATGTAGTGCTATAATAAAATGTTATGAATGTATAGATTATAATAAACTGAAGTATTTAAAATATTTTAAATTTGAAATATATTGATCAAAATCGTTTTTAGATAAGATGAAGTCAATAAATTAGACAATGGAAGAAAAACTTAAAAAATAGCAACTTAACTTTAAGTTGCTAGTTTTTGTTCTAATATATTCAGTGTATAGTAATTTCATATACCAAAAAATACTAATGATTTTATGAAAATTAAATGTTAATAAAAGATTCAGTAAAGTGAAGAAAAATTAGTTTATCTGATAAAATAACATCTAATATCCGAATGACCAAACTTGATATATTATAACATAATCGATTATAATCGCTTACGATAACCACTACGCCATTACAACTCATATTTCTAGCATTCAAAGTATTAATATATTAGTTATTATGAAAACTTTA
Source organism: Olivierus martensii (assembly GCA_000484575.1). NCBI lineage: Eukaryota > Metazoa > Arthropoda > Arachnida > Scorpiones > Buthidae > Olivierus > Olivierus martensii. The sequence continues at coordinate 13,699 of AYEL01083411.1, read as the reverse complement.
AATGCGATTTTTGCGCGAATGCTTGAAAGATACACTTTACTATTTTAAGACTTTATTCTTCCTGTGATCCTCTTCTAATGTGCCAAGTGTGAAGAAAATCATGAGACGAACGTCTGGCCCTCTCCTTGCTAAATATAGAAAACCTTAGAAAACCTTATGTATACAAATGATATATATGTTAAGTGAGGTACAGTTCTTTGTTAATAATATGCACTTCTTGCATATGTACAGTACTTACAGTCAAGTATGCAACATACTTTGTAAAAGCAATTAAATAAGCAATATAAAAATACGTAGGCACAATCACAAAAAAACATATGTACTATAGCAATAACGGGCATATATCCTGTTTCTTCTTTTCAGTTGCATATGTCATGTGAGATCGTAAAAACCTCGATTTTTCGAAAAATTTCGCAGACTTAAACGTTGAATAAAATACGTTCTAAAAAAAGATTTTTCAATTCGAAAAAAGGTCCATCAAGATTTTCAGTTACACAACAACGTCAGAAAATTTCAGCAATTTTACGCAAAAATTGAAGCTTGTATAAGTTGTCTAACTTATAAAAATTCGACATTTATTTTTCTTTACAGTAGGCTTACAATACGACATCTCGACATTTTATACACCAAATTGTTCGGCTCATTAATACGAATCTATTAGTTCCATTCACGTCGAAATCGGAATACTAAATCCAAAAATCACCAAAAGATGTTTATGGCAACGGTACACATACAATATGATATACGTCAACGAGTTATACATCACATTATTCGTCTCGATAAGACGAATCGAATGGTGTCATAAACGGCAAAATCCGATTAATATTGACCGACTTAATAAGTCCCGAATGTGCCGTTTATGAAAATTTTGCGATTTTTGACTCTTTGCGAAGCCCCACTGTGGTTTCGTGAAGACAAATATTTTCAACATCCTATATGGACCCCAATGGTCATTTTAAAAAGTTCAAGCAAATCAGCCCAGTAGTTCCTGAGCAGTGGCGTAGCGTAAGTTTCTGCGGCCCGGGGCAGATGCCAAATATGCCGCCCCTCAAATTTTCATCCCACAAAATATGATATTATTATAAAGATAAAATTTTCTAGAGCGAAGAAAATATTAAGCTGCAAAGAGATTTTTCTCTAAAATTTAAAATTCTTACAAACTAGAAAACAAAATTTAATTGCGAAAAAACGTTTTGAATTCTAAAGGCGGTTTCACATAGCCAGCGACAGCGATTTGCTATGCGTTAAAATCAGCGAGTTCAGTTTTGAGAGAAAAACTGAGACTAAATGAATTGAGATTGTAGCTGCGATAAAATTGTACTTATCACATAAAATGGGAATTTTTTAGCTACAACTTTTCACTCTCAGCTGGCAAGAGGTTCTAGAATTAAATTAACATGACGAAACGATCAGTGATGTTGAAATGTTCCGGGGACAAAATGATCCGGGGGCGAAATGTCCTGGGGGCGAAACGTTCTCGGGGCGAAATGTAGGGGGCGAATTGTCGGAGGGGAAATGCAGGGGGCGAATTTTCCAGACCCCATTTCGGACATACTAAAGGAATGTGCAAGAAATATTATTTTCCCTCATTTAAATAGCTGAAACTAGAGAGTTAATTAATATAATTTAGCAGTTATAGACTGATGGAAAAATATCAGTGGTAGTTTCATTAAAATCTACTAAATAATTCATCACTAGAGAGAAAAACATCGAGACATATTCTGATCTCATTGTGATTTTATAATCTATAAGTCTACTTTTCTATTTTTTTAGCTTTCAGCGGTTTTAGAATTTCTTGCTTTCTGTCAATTAAGATCGAATTTTTACTCAGTTTTCTGATCGTAATCTAAAAATCGATTTTATTGCCAACATGATGACGTTTTTTCTTTCAAAATTATATCAGTTTAATTTATTGAAATGATTTATTGTAATTCAAATATAAGATCTGTCATGGATCGCGCTGCATATATTATTATTAAGATGAATCAAACTCTCCATTTCCATCATTGAACTAAACAAGTAATCTTAAAAGAACTAGGATTTATACGCGAGTGCAAGCATTGCTCGCATGCGATGAAAGACGTCTCTTAAAATTTTATAAAATAAAAACGGAGCAAAATTCAAAAATATTTTCTAGAACTTAAAAATCTAAAATTAACTCATATTTTTATGATGAAAATAATATGCCAGTATCGATCGATTATTATCATTAATATTTTAATACTTAATAATATAAATATCGTTTGTTTAAAAAAAGTTGATTTTCATTTAGGTTAAATATTTATTATTATTATTATAAAGTTAAAATCGTAAATAAATTAAGTATATTGACCGAACTTGCTGTGTACGTGTTCTTAATCATTTGTCAATGCAACCACGCAAACTTTACATTTTTGTATCCTTTAATAGGATAGGTTTTCTGGAAAATTTTTCATTTTAATCTGAAAACATTTCAATCATATTGCTTTAGGTAATTTATATTTCCTTTATGGTAAGTTTAATATATTCCAATTGTTTTATTTAGGCTAATATTATTTTTCCAACGATTTTAACGATTGTATATATTATATAGTGCTAAATTAAAAATTTGGGAATAAATGTTAAAAGAACAGCAGTTCTCTTTATTCGATACTAAAATATGCTTCACCTTCAGTATGGTTTCATTTTAAGTATTTAACTACAATATTTGTAGTCAAGCTCTCTGACGGAGTCATAAATGTTAAAAGAACAGCAGTTCTCTTTATTCGATACTAAAATATGCTTCACCTTCAATATGGTTTCATTTTAAGTATTTAACTACAATATTTGCAGTCAAGCTCTCTGACGGAGACAGATTTATTCTTGGAGATTCGCAAATCTCGATATATATGATGCTAATGAAACATTATATTTAGTGATGGGAAAAACTTTTCACTGTAAATTACTAATATATGCATAAATTTCTTTAATAAAGTTCATATCACGGTGGCCAATCTGTGGCTCGCGAGCCACATGGGGCTCTTTGTACCTTCAATGTTGGTCCCTACAATGAATATCAATAGTTAATATCTAGCAAATACCTGCTTAACTTAAAAATATATATATTTGTAATTTATTTATTGTAAAATGTAGTATACACCTATACGAAATAAATTCATATGAAATGTAGAGGGTGATTCAAAAAGGTTGTGCAATTTCATACCTGTAGAGGATAAATTTGTGAGTAAACAATTCTAGTCTCGTTTTTTTATTTGAGGCTCCGTTTAAAAGATATAACCCTTTAAAGCTGACCAATCACCATCGAGTATACAAAGCATACCTATACGAAATAAATTCATATGAAATGTAGAGGGTGATTCAAAAAGGTTGTGCAATTTTATACCTGTAGAGGATAAAATTGTGAGTAAACAATTCTAGTCTCGTTTTTTATTTGAGGCTCCATTTAAAAGATATAACCCTTTAACGCTGACCAATCACCATCGAGTATACAAAGCGTTACGACACGTCCCGTTGCCAAGATGGTCGCATTGCGTCGCTCGCCTTCTTATAATACTACACTGTAGTAAGTATAGTAGGGAAGCGACGCGTCTTGGCAACGCGATGCGTCGTGACACTTTGTGTGCTCGATGGTGATTGTTTAACTTTAAAAAGTTATATCTTTTATACGAAACATCAAATAAAAAACGAGACTAGATTTTTACTCACAATTTTATCCTCTAGAAGCTTGTAAATTTTGTCACAACATTTTTGAATAATCCTGTACAATAAACAATTTTTGAAACCATTGTTAAAATTACCCTAATAAACTGATGCGTCTCTCAACGGCTCTCAATTATTTAAAAAACAATTTTTGAAACCATTGTTAAAATTACCCTAATAAACTGATGCGTCTCTCAACGGCTTTCAATTATTTAAAATTCTCCTAAATGGCTCATAATGACATGAAGCTTGGCCATCCCTGAAATATGTTTTCTGTATTAATTATGGCCGAAAATGAAAAATCGAACTTAAAACAAATATGAAATAAAGCGACTACCATATGTCTCGCCTCCTCCAAACAACTTTAATTCCAAAGAATTGTGATTAATATGATTGACAATTTTCAACAGAAATATAGTCTAGAATCATTACATAAAGAGAATAAACAATAAATGATGGAAATAGAAGTAATTTCTTTCCAACATATTTCCAGTAAAAAAGAAAATTAATTCTGTTGGAAGATAGAGAAATCAGTCACCTTAATTTAGTTGAAGTTTTGTTAAGATAAAAGAATCAGTTGAAAACATCATAACCGGAAATCGATAATTAAATATTACAATTAATTATGATTGAGACCCGACATCTGAGCCTTCCAATGAGAGAAAATGGGTTATCATGTAGTAATCTAAAGAGCCTTTTTAGGAAAATTAAGAAGCAAGAATTAAATAGAGGATAAATTAAAAATTGTAGATTGATAAACAAAATATATTTTTAGCAAATAATATTATTTGACAAATAATCGCTATCCATGATGATGATAAAATATTCAATCAGAAGTACCAAATTTTCCGAATTTGGAAATTCCTTATACTATATAAAAATTCCATAATAATAAAGTATATTCAGTATATATATATATATATAGAGTGGGATAACATAGAACGTAGAGTAAGATTGATGGACGCCATTTTCTCATTCTTCTTATACATTTGAGTTTTGAGGTTTAATCTATATGAGGTACTATATTTATTTAATTAAAGAAAACACCCTACAAAAACGGGTGACTCCCACAAAACAAATTATAAGATATACAGATAACAGAAAGTAAAAAAATAATAAACAAATATTAATTTAAGAGCCGGCAGTCAGTAAAATCTAAAGTAAAAAAATAATAAACAAATATTAATTTAAGAGCCGTCAGTCAGTAAAATCTGTTGTATGTTCGAGAAGCACGTACAAGGAAGAAGTTCATCGATTTAGCTGTACGATATTTTTTGATATGAATAAATTCTGATTTTCTTAAATTGGCTTGTGGAACATTGTAATAAATCGCATCTGCATTGAGTGTTCCATTTATATATTTATTGATCATTTTTAAATCTTGCGTGGATATAATTTTATCAATAGTTGGAAAGTCAGAAAGACATTCATGGTCGGAAGAACTCGTTTGATTGGTTTTGATATTTGATATGTACGCCTTATTTTGAAATTGTTTGTTTAGGCCCTAAATCATTTAGTTAAAATTTAGATTTTTTCCTTTCTATATATATAACTATCAGACTAAAATAATAAAATATGCGTTGAATTCATCTAGAATACTGTAGAGTAGGGGTGGTCAGCCTTTTATAGTTCATGCGTCAATTTTTTTCATTTTTCAGTTAAGATGCGCCACAAACTTATACCCTTTTTTAGCCATTTTAAAATATGGATATATTTAACAGTTACATTTATATATAGATATACATATATAGATTAGATATCTTTAATACCACACTACCATGTGGTCACTAAGTCTAATCAAAGTTTAACTTAAGCATATTATGACTACATAAAGAAAATATAAGTTATAATCAATAGAAAATTAGAGAAAATTTTAAAAAATTTTAAAACTTTTAATATCAAATCTGAAGTTAAATAGTTTAACGAAATAATATACAGAACAGTACTCGACATTCGCCATTAATTTAATAACTTAGCAGGCTCATTGAGAACACGTACAATAATCACATGGACATTATGATCCAAAGAGACCGCTCAGTTACAAAAGATGCGATCATAGTAATCCAATGATCGGCCAGCTAACATGTCACTTGATCACTGTAACTTAATGAAGCTGCTCAAATAGCGTTAATCTTCCATTTTGGATCTTATATCAAGTAATTTACGCTAATTACAATATATAAAATCAAATTCTAATAATCAATACCTACTTTAAACCTTCTACGTAAATCCTCTAACAAATAAATGCTGTTTCATATAAATTCATTTAGCCATTCTTGTATTATAAATAAACACGCACACGCAAGCATTTCAGATTTATTATATATATATAGGTAAATTGTATCAGAAATTTCATTCTTGTATTATAAATAAACACGCACACGCAAGCATTTCAGATTTATTATATATATATATATAGGTAAATTGTATCAGAAATTTAAAAAAAATGTTTCTCTGGGGTTCAGTGAGCCATTTCTAATCATCAAAAAATCTTTTTAGTAGAAATTAAAAATCTAAAATTAACTGATATTTTTATGATGAAAATAATATCCCAATATCGATCCGATTCTAATCATTAATATTTTAATACTTAATATAAATATCGTTTGTTTATAAAAAATTGTTTTTCATTTAGGTTAAAAATTTATTATTATTATTATAAAGTTAAAGTCGTTAATAAATTAAATATAGGCCTATTGACCGAACCTGCTGTGTACGTGTTCTTCATCATTTGTCAATGCAACCACGCAGTTGCGTGGTTTGCCAATTGCACCAAACTGCGTGGTTTGCCACGCAGTTTGGTAGGTTTGCCAATGCAACCACGCAAACTGCGTGGTTGCATTGGCAAACGTACGCCATATGTTACACCCCTGAGTGATTGCATTGCGTGGTTGTCAATTCAACCACGCATGGGTGGCAACATATGGCGCTTGCGCCAAAAGTGGCCAAGCGCCATATGTTGGCCACCCCTGCTATAGAGTATGATACTTTTAAATAAAAATTAGCCAACTTTATTTCGCGCCATTTTGATTTATGGGATATATGGTAGAAAATGCATAATGGGATAAAATAGTAGAGCAAGATACTTCACCACCAATCTTGTCCAACTATTTTGCCTTTCAAATTTATATAAACTTTTGATAGTTTTACTATAAAATTTAAAGATGATTTCTTTATATAAATTTTCTTGTCATTATACTTTCTTATATCGATAAGGGCGTGATATTGTTTTTTATTAAAATCACACTTTTTACTTACATTTCTTTAAAAATTATATTCTTTCAAAACTTTATAATGAGGTCTAATTATAACTTCCACTTTATTTTATAGCAGAAATGAAAACCACGCACGTACACCCAAATCAGAAAGATCAACATTTTATGAATGTCAAGATTATCCGAAATAATTGGAAGTCATTAATAAAGAGCATGTCAGTCTGGTACATGAAATTTGACAATAGAAAATTTTCATTTCTTGGAATAATTATTGTACTTGGTATTTTCGGAAACATAATTTATCATACCATTCCATTCATAATTGCAATAACAGATAAAAGTTCTGCTTTCATTGTAATTTATAGATCAATCATTCTGTATGTTGATATTTTTACAGTTATTATTTATTTTCACTTTCATATTAAAAAGAAAAAAATAATAATTTGTTTGAATAAGATATTCAAAATATCAAATGGATTTAATTGGAATAATTTTCTCTTAATTAAAGTAATGTGCAATTGGGCAAATTTTATATTATTCAATCTCTCTATATTTGCTGCATTTGTCTTCTGTGATGATGATCAAATCTTTTATACTTCGATTTTCTACACGGATGTTGTTAAGGATATTCCCGATAGTATTGCACGTGTCTTAACTTGTTTATACTTTTCTACAATTTCTATATTTATGATGATGCCTAGACACTTTTATCTGATCTTATTTGTTGTAATCTGTAGAGAGATAGAGTATTCTTTTCAACTTTTATACGAGAAATCCTGCCAATCTGCCAACAAAACAACTGAATTAACGTTGATTATAAAGACATATCTGGAATTATTGGAAACATCAAATGAAATCGCAGATATTTTTTCTCCGATTCTTTTTATTTTTACCATGTATATAGGAACAGATATTATAATACAGATTAGTAGCATTATAAAGCATTCATTAAACTTATTAAATATAATATTTTTTATTTGTTTCTGCTGCTTTCCGTTTTATTTATTTTGTAATGTCTGTAGCTCGACGTCTAGAGTGACAGAATCAGCATCAAGACTTGGAAGAATATTTTATAGTTTATCTTTCTTTTCTAATGATGCGTCGAGTAAATTTGAATGTTTTCAGTTTTCAGTAAAATGCCTTCAAGATTTACCTTATTTCTCGGCTTGGAAAATGTTTCCAGTCAACAACAGTGTCCTTTTGACTTTCACCAGTGTTATTGTTACATACGGTCTAATTAATTATCAAATAGCTAACAGTAATTGATTTAAGGATTATTTAAATTTAAGGAGATCGTTTTATTATTAAAATCTCATCAACATAATTTCTAATGCTCTCCTTCTCTTATCTCAAGTTCTTATTAAGAGTTTTCTAGATCTGCTGGTGGGTCATTCCATGCCAAATGACCTAGGAATCACTGCTCGACCCTCTTCTATTTTGTTGACATTTAGTTTGAATATGTATACAGGTTTCAGAGGAAGCTGTGCATATTTTCAGCCCAAGAAATGGTGTGGTTGAGGCTCTGGGGTCTTTCTCGTTGAGATCATTTGCATAACACGAATAATCTTCAATGTTTCAAACATGGTTGCTGCACCACTATATCACTTATCACTCTGAATTGTAATCTTGATCAGTTTTTTGTGTTAAATCAAAATAGTTTGTTATCATATGTGATACGATCATTGTTCAAGTTTGAACCAATCTTTGAAAGTAAATATCTTAGTGTTTGACATTTTGAAATTAATTTTATCAGTTACCATAGGAAAGAGCAGATTTTTAACTACATGAATAATGGTTACACAGTTTTGAATCATGAATTTCTTAAAATTCTTTTTGAAATTAAGTGTAATAATAGATTTTATAGAATGAATAGATGTTAGACGAATAAATTAGCATAAAAGCAGAAAATATTGCGAAAATTGTAAATGTAATCGATAACTCGTATTTTTCTTTATTCAAATAAAATTGTTTTGCAAGTGATTTCTATGTTAATGAGTAACCAATTACCTCTAAATATCTGCAAAAATAAAAAATATTAAGGTGTAGTGGCGTAAGTACTAAGCTGGGGCAAGTGCATTAAAGGACTTTTTTATTATAAAATAAGCAAAATTTTGCAAGCTGATATTGTAGTAATCTACTAAGAGTTAATATCAGCCTATCGACATAGATATCCATGATGATTGATGAGATTCCAGAATAAAAAAGCCCTTTAATGCACTTGCCCCAGCTCCGCACTTACCCCACTCCATCTTATACAGTTAAGTTATCAAGTTGTTATAAAATTGAAGAAACAAAAAGCCCTTTAATGCACTTGCCCCAGCTCCGCACTTACCCCACTCCATCTTATACAGTTATCAAGTTGTTATAAAATTGAAGAAACATTTTTTTATTTTTTCACAATAATAATATTGTAAGATTAATAACTTCGCTTTAAACAGATACATCGCAGATAAAGTTTATCTGTATACTTTCTTATTTCTTTTTTATGCTAATTGGCTTCTTTAATCAAATGTAAATTTTAAAAATATTACATGTTTGTGGTAAATAAAACATTGCCATATTATGTATATCGCATTGATTAAGAGATATTTAACCTAAAGGTATTTTTGTTTGCTGAGATATTTAAAATATTATTATATGTTCAGAATTTATCTTTTAAATTTACTTCCCGTTTTCTATAAATTCTTTTGTATGTGAATCAAAAATTTTCGATATGAATGTAGTATCTTTGATATACTAATTACTGGTTATGATAAATATAAAAGTACATAGTATATTTAGTACTTAAACTACATTTCAAATTTTTAATTTTTTAATAAGTCAAAGCCATAAATGAGCCAATGACTTGAAGAAGTGTATATAAAGACTGTCTCTATGCCCATGAGATGGCTTATAATATTTTACATGTTTGGCTGTATATAACTATATTTGTTGATTAAGGAATACAGAAATGATATAAAACTCAAAATTATTCATTTAATGAGTACTACACAATTATTATAGGATGAAATATATTAATAGTTAATAAACTTATTATAGAAAAGAAAGTTCATCATTATATAGTTTATTATTTATTACTTTGTTTGGTATTTAGAAAATGTTAAAAGTGAAGCATAATTGTATAACAAAACCTTTGAAAATAATAGTAACTGTTTTTATATTTTGTATAACATTTTTGTAAATTATTTGTTGTTGATTTCTAAATATGAGAATATGTAACTATGATTTTTGTAAATATTGCCCCTATGTAACTAGCGGTTGGTAAATACATTAATAAAGTTTATTGATTGATTGATTGAATTACTTTGTATAACACTTAAGCCATGCATTTGTAACACGAATTTTGAGATATTTTCTGAAATATTTCTGTTGAGTTACACATTTATTCATGTTTTTAACCTTTGCAACTTAATTGAATGTGAAATACTTTAGTCTAATTTACTGGTAGTGCATTTTATAATAAAACTCCAAAGTGTGAAGTATATAAATACTATTTACAGCTGTAGATCTCAATCTTTTGGATCACCCAAAGAAATTGAAAAGTTCTCCACCATTTATTTAAAAAATTCCGCGTCAAAATAAAAAAATAGGTAGGCAAATAAAAAATATTTTAGTTTTTTGGTAACCAAAACATAATTACTGTAATAAAAGTTAAATATTTATTTTATATAGAAACAAAATACCTATTATTATTATTATTACTACTTTTTCCAAAATTATTACATAAAACTAACCAAAACATAATTACTGTAATAAAAGTTAAATATTTATTTTATATAGAAACAAAATATCTATTATTATTATTACTACTTTTTCCAAAATTATTACATAAAACTATTAATATATAAAAACAATCAAATATTATAAAAAACGTTTAAATTAAAATTAACGAGAACCTTGAGTTTGTTTTGAAAAATCTATTTTTTAATATCAGGCTCTATATTACTTAGTTTTAACCGTATATTAAGCTAATTTATATTTAGTACTCCAAGTGGAAGTTTTTCTTATAGTTTTGATAATTGATATTTTTACTAATTTGAATTAGGGCATGTTTAATAATTTTATAATTAAATCTCAAGGCAGAAACTATATCAGCTCTGGCAGACCATCTAGTATCACCAAGTCTTTTTATATGTTTGCAGTTTGAATCATTAAAATTATTAATAAGTAGATTCCATTGATAAGTGGGTGAAGAAAAAAAATACATAAATATTTTGAATAAAATTGAAGTAATACAAAACTACTGAACAAGCTTCTGCAGCACAATTTCTAATTAAATTAAGCATATGACTGGAACACGGAATAAAAATGGCAGATTCGTTTAAATTTTTTATTCTAGCTTGCAAACGATTATATTTAACAGCCATATTAGCTGCATTGTCATAATTATCCAAAGACAATTTCTTTAATGTTTTTAATTTCTTCCAAATATTTTGATTTGTGATTTTCAATTTGTAAAAAACCAAAAAATGTTATTTAACACTCCCTCAGTATTAACATATCTTAATATAAATGTTAATTGATCAATATGGCTCATGTCTGGAGTAGAATCAATAATTAAGGAATAATATAAAGTTTCTTGAACTTCTAAAATTAATTTTTCTTTTACTTCAGATCCCATTAAATTAATAAATTTATCATATGTTCTATGAAATAAATAATTAACTCTGCCACATCCAATATTACTATATCTCTCTAAGTGATTTTTAAAAAAGTTGTCAAATTGAAAATCATCAGATTTATACTTTCACTAAACGTTATTCTGATATGTGATATAGTGGGTGATTGGTTAATGAACAGTTCGGATAACAAACAAATCGGATAACGAACACTTTTTTGAAAGATTTCTATGTTCGGTTAATGAAACACATGTTCGGATAACGAACACTTCACAGAACAAACTGTGGGACCCATTAACGAACAGTTCGGATAGCGAACACTTTTTCGAAAGATTTTTATGTTTGGTTAACGAACACATGTTCGGATAACAAACACTTCACAGAACAAACTGTGGGACCCGCGGACTTACCCAATAACAAATAAACCCGATGGCTGCATGGTAAAGCTGTGGCTTACCATTCTGAAGGATCCGGGGTCCCACTCCTTCAATTTTTTAGGAGGGATCTGGGCCAGGACTATTGAATCCCATCCTTCAATCTTCCGGTTGACTCCATCATGGGTGTTGTTCAGCTTGTGATGATGGCGGCTCTATAAACGGCCGCCGCCAGATAAAAATATTCCATGAGGATATTTTGGCTTAACTAACCTAACGGAATGACAGGCTTAGGCCTTGCGCGTTCATGGGCCTATGGGTAAGGATGGAAGAACAGTAGTTTTTCCCGATTAAAATGAACTCGAAGACAACGTAAAACAAAAATCAAAGATTTATTAAAGAAGGTAAGAGAGAGATTTTACAATTTTTGGTGTTAGAATGGCACCCATACCAGATTAAGGTCAACAGGTTTGGAGATCTCTACCAAGACAATGCTATTAATCACTTTCGAAAATTCCTGAAGGAGAGCGAAAAGCAATCGATATTGGGGAAGATTCTTTATCGGAAAATAAACATAATAGATGAAAATGCAAGATTATATATGTATTATATTATTGCTATTACATATAAATAAACATAAATAAAAAATATATAATTTCTTACTATATTTTTTTTGGGTCTCTGGAACGAATTAATCAAAATCACTTGTTATTACATATAAATAAACATAAATAAAAAATATATAATTTCTTACTATATTTTTTTGGGTCTCTGGAACGAATTAATCAAAATCACATTAAATCCTACGGTAAATCGATGATTGGTTAATGAACAATTCGGATAACAAACATTTTCTTGGAATAGATTATGTTCGTTAACCGATCACCCACTGTATATCGTTATTGCGTTGTGTTTCTTTGATTCAAAGATTTTTTGAGTTTTGTTATATTGTATACCTGGTACAAGTCATATTCATGGTATTCATAGTTTGTTATATCATAAAATAAGGGACCTCTTGGTTTGCGGGGCCTGAGGCAGCTACCTCCTCCGCCTATGCAAAAGTCCACGACTGTATACACTCAGACTATCAGGGCACCAAAAAATGAGTAGAAAAAATTCACAATGGAAAAAAATTATCAATTTTTTTTAAAAGTAATTAATATTTTACATTAGGTTATAGAAACAAATTTTTAATTTCCAAAATTAAAAAAAATGACACTAGCATATAAATATTTAGCACAAAAATCATATTGTAAAATAATAATGTAGTTTTGAAAACTAATTATTAATTTCAGGGTTATTTATTGCAGGGTTATGAAATCAGTTTCTGCCAATGTTGATTTCTATCATGGTTTCAAAGGCACCTCATATATCAGCACCATCACTGCTTATAACTATTCTAAATTAACAAAATTTATTAAATAATAATAAATTTTGTTCCTTTATATTACTATCATTGCTTAGTACAATATAAACTTATAAATCATTTTTAAATAAGATGTTTATCTACAAAAATATTTTTATTATTATTAATAAACTACAATGTTGCTTATGTCTAACTTTCAATTATTTAAAATTTATCTGATTTATTATTAAATTTTCTATTTATAGATTAATGCAAGTACTTTTGAAAGTAATCTTCCATTGTATAAACGAGGCATTGTTCTCAGAAATAAACCTTTAAATCCTCCAAAAACTAAACGTAAGTTATATTATTACTGTATAAATTTAATAAATATTCCTAAATTTCTAATAAAAATAATAGCTAATAATATTTATAAAACTAATTTATTTAAACTTGATTTACATAAAA
>AYEL01083410.1:0-22579 GCA_000484575.1 Olivierus martensii | reverse complement strand
CTAAATATGCTGCCTCCCGTTGTTGCTGCACATCTCTGATTGGAATTTTGTAAACCCCCGTACGTTCCGACTGTCTGAGTTTGTCTTTTTCGTTCCGGAGAGTGTCAAAGACTGTTGGGGTTCTCCTCGTTACTATTCGCTTGTTTTCCTCTTTCGCTATTTTTCTAATTACGTTTAAGTTTTTCAAGTGATAAGGCACTGATAAAAAATGTTGTTCCATGCTTCCCAGGTTCTTAGCCCCATTCGTGGTATTCAAGAATCTCGTCTTGACCTCTTTCAGTATTTCTTATATATTTTTAATATAATATGGTTGAAAATCCCTTTTCACATAAATAGCACAAGTAAAATGGCATTAAAAATTTAATAGCTTTATCTGCAATATCTTTAAAATTCTTCATTCCTTAATCCAGAAATTTACGAATGTATTATCTTAAAAACCGTCCATGATGCAAGCATGACATCAATTTTCATGTTGAAAAATTGCGATTGTAGCTCTTTCACTGATTGAATGAAGAACTAAAAGCAGTGATCTTGAATTGTAATTTAACATTGCATGGTCATGAGTCAGTCATACCAATAGTCAGAGCAGTCATACCAATTCTCACAACAGCAAACTTCAAAATTAACCTATAGGACACCATAAAAACCATTGCGCTGGCAATTGCGAAGTATTTATGACGGTTCGAGCTAAAATGGCGTACGATCTAGAATGCAATACGTCTGAAAATTTTCGTCTATGAAAAAGATCTGGCAAAGGCAGTTACAAAGTTTTCTTATACCAGTTTTATATTTTTGAATAAATTATTTAAATATAATTTTTCAAAAATAGTTTATCTTTCAAGTTCCACATGTAAGTCCATGACATACCATAATACTTACCATAAAAAAGTGCGAAAAGTTTGCCGAGAACGAGAGAAGGCGAGAAATCAAGTTTCTCGCAAAATATAACTCTCTTTCTCATAGTTATCACTAAAACTGTCATGCACTAGCGTGAACTGTGTTTGCGACTAAACAAAATGGATAGACATAGACGACTAGTACTAAGAAAATATTATTATTAATAAGATTGTATATTGATGATTTTTCGGTTGCTGTGCTCAATTAATCGTTTATCCCAAGTTTTGGAATAATCGTATACACAATTAATTAATTTTTCTTTTATATGAGATTGTTCTAGCTTATTGAATGCATCCATGCAGGAAACGAAAACGAAGTAAAAGAGATTGCGCCTGCGCAATCTCTGCTACTTCGCAATCAAACCGAGTTGGATGTAAAGCGCGAGAAGCATCAAACCGAGTTGGATGTAAGCGAGAAATACTTTTTCGATCTCGCTCGCAAGATTTTCCAGCTTTCGCTCGTGTATAGTTGCACACTATGAGAGCGATAAAGCCAAAAATCTCGCTTTCACTGCTAAATTCGCATGTGCATAGCCGTAGCCTAACGCGAACACAGCATTCCAAAAACTTAAAATAAAATCACTTCTTTAAAGTAAAAGAGATTGCGCCTGCGCAATCTCTGCTACTTCGCAATCAAACCGAGTTGGATATAAAGCGCGAGAAGCAACAAACCGACTTGGATGTAAGCGAGAAATACTTTTTCCATCTCGCTCGCAAGATTTTTCAGCTTTCGCTCGTATATAGTTGCACACTACGAGAGCGATAAAGCCAAAAATCTCGCTTTCACTGCTAAATTCGCGTGTGCATAGCCGTAGCCTTCCGCGAACACAGCATTCCAAAAACTTAAAATAAAATCACTTCTTTATTTTTCCGAATACAGGAAGAAAAAAAATCGCTTAGGTCTCAACGGCATTTGAACTCGGATCGCAGGATTCAGAATCCATAGTGCTAATTATTACATCATGGGACCGATGACCATTGCAACTCACTTATCTGCAATACATATCTGTTCTTCGCCGATCGTTAGCCTATGTTATCAAAAGCAATCTCGATTTTTGTTTGAATTTCTGCCCTGTCTGAGAGCAGTCCTCTCAAAATGGAGGATATTCTTGCAAACTCTACAGTGCTTTCACTATTTTCATGAAAGCGCTGTGGAATTTGCAGGATTGCAATACCGTGTACACTACAGTGCCAAAAATGTTCAAAACTGTGTCAGACTCGAGTCATTTCACTCTCGCGACAAAAACCTTTATTTAATCTTCAACAACAATTTCTTCGAATTTCCCTTCTCGCTTAATATCGTCACATCATTAGTACGTCAGAGTGACGGTACTGTGACGCAACGTTAAACGACGTTTCGTATTACTATTGCGTGAGGATGTCACCAATATATTCACATGAATGACATTTATTGATGTTCAGCGTCAAAAGCTCTGTCAGTCGATGGTCGTCCAAATGGGCATTCTCGGTATTATTGAAAAAAGTAGCAGAAATTTCCCTACATTACCAGATAACACAATGCAAATTTGAATATCGTTCTGATTTCGTCATATCTTCTTTAAAATACGCTGACATTTATCTCCGATATCTTTCCACTTTATTAAATTTCCGATATCCTCCTGCTATCAGAGCGAAGCACAGCTGATGAAATTCCTTATATACTTAGTATATATATATATGGCGGACATTAAATTAAATATAATTAAAATATTCTGTAATGGAGAGCTCTTTCAGTAAATTAAAATTATTTTTGAAAATTTAGAAAATTTAAAATAAATACCATTTCGAAAATAGCTTTATTTTTCGCTACTAGTAGAATGGGGAAAAATAGAATTCGATCTTAAACAGTACGCTCGTAATGGTGTCGTTATCTTTATTTTTAGCATTCGGAAGTCATTGTGTATCGTGGTCTCATTGTGTAACGGTTAGCACTCTGGAATTTAAATCCAGCGATCCGAGTTCGAATCTCGGTAAGACCTCATTCTTTTAATTTTGTAGCGAAGACGTCTTTCGATAGTAATCCTTCTATGAGTTTTCTTTTTGCATCTTTCGTACACGTGAACATTTGATTAGTGCTATGTATAACGTGGTATGCGAAAGTAAATGTCATTATAAATTGAATGCGTGAAACAAGTTGTTTACTATCATGATTAATTAAATGGGACGATCATCCATGGCTGTGGTACAGTAACAGATTTAGTTGTTCAATTATGGAAATTAAAGATAAACTTCGTTGGTCTCTGCCTGATTCTGTCCTATTGAACTGTTGTCGAAAATATTTGTAAATTTCTTTTTGTAACTGTTTCGACAAAATGCTTTGGTAGACATGACAAAGGATGTCAAGATGGCCGATGAAGTTTCCTGTCTAGACACCAAGGTGAACAGACGTGTAATGGCAAGCTTCACTATTCCTGCTATCCAAGTCGAGGGTGAAAGTGTAACCCGTAGTTCTAGTTCATAAAGTGACTCGGATATTGGAAGATCTCTCTTTTGTTTATTGTTCATCTTGGAAATGAACCGTACTACCTAAAGGACTTTGTTCCGGAATTATGATTTCTAATCCATCTGGAGGACATCCTACACTTCGGAGCGTCAGTAGTAACACACGCTTTTACCATTGGATTAAAATCAGAGAAATTCGTAAAAGTTCTCCTGGATAAACATACTATTTCTGTTAAAGGTAATAAATATATTATTATTTCTATTCAAAACCGCAAAATCTGTGCAACGGTGCATTGGTTGCCGCCCGAGCTATCGCACTACATTTCTTGAACTTTGGAAGAATTATAAAATGTGAAACCGTAAAAAATCCATAATCCCAGGACTAGAGCGTATCTTAAGATTTCATTTATAAATTAAATAACTATCTTATCTGGTAGAAAGGCAGTCCTCCTAACAAAGGAAAAATATATTATATATTCGATATTCTATTGATCTGAGTTTGAATTTTAATCTGGTGTCTCTTTAAACCTGGTTCACACCTAGGTCATAATAACATCGTAAGAACCAGTCGTATCAAATCTTCTTAAGATTTCAACATGCCGCAACGCTCGTGAAAGACTCCTCTCTTATTTGAAACACGCTAGCAATCCGTTGCTGTATGTAAACTCCGTTATATCCATTTGCTTTAAAAAACTTTCTCAATGTTTTCTATATAGTACTGTACATAACATTATACAGTACGTTTCCTTTTTTTTTAGAAACGTTAAGTTTGGATACTAAATATAAGTGTTCTGTATTTTATTAAATTTAATAAATTCGGAGTTCATTTTCATTTCTATTCCCCACTTGTTTTCGATAAACCGCCAACCCCGATTAGCCGCCAAAATCGTCCCAAAACGGATGAGGGCATCTTATCGGAATTTGGCTGTAGTAGCAGCGATATATTTGAAAATTTTTTATACACTATCAGAACATTTTCCATATGGAAAATTATAAAAATTAACGTCCATACAGGAGTTAACATATAGGAATTATTTAAAATTTTAATTATAATTTTAGTCAAATAAAATAATTATTGTATTACATACCTGTTTCATCGCAATATAGAGAAGAATCAAGGGCGTAGCACAATCGATCGTTACTTTGGTTTTGTAAGAAATATTTCATGTTTGCGTTTACAATAAAGAAATATTTTGATGAAACACATAATTATAGGTATGGAATCTTTTCATAAATATTAAAATATTAATCTAAATATAACTGAGATTATGGAATGGATTTTAAGTGTAATAAATTTATTATTAACCATTCAAGACCCATTTATAAAAAGTCTTGTAAATCGAATTGTAGAATTTTCAGAAGTAATTTTTTTTATTTTAACTTCCATTTTCAATTAAACAAGATTCTGAGCAGGGTACTTATAATAAAACATGAAACGATCTATTACGAGCTAATCAAAGCAATATTTGAATGGCTGAAATAGGAATGAAATTCAGTTATAGGCCTATTAATTCACAAATATGATATATTTGCATACAATATTAATTAAATAATTTGAAAAAATTTCATATATTAGGGATTGAACTTATTTAAACTATTATCAATATTAATATATATACAGTATATGTGCTGTATACATAGTAAATTCTGTATAATAAATTTACGAATTGATGGGTGAATTGAAAGAAGTGCATTACATTTCAATATATCAAGCCCTGTGTAGATTTATAATGATATTCTGTTAATCTGAGTTTATATGCAATTATAAACTCCGATTTTTAGATATAAGAATGAGTAATTATTTTTAACATATTATTGTGAAATTATCGTATTTTTCGAAGTTGAAATTTGAGTATATTATAGACGGACCACTGAACTGATATGAAAAATCAGGCAATCAGAAATTCCATCCCAAAGAGATTAAAAAAAAAAATGGTATAAGAAGCTAAAATTCCTATATTTTGCTTATGAAAACTTAAAAATCATTTTTTTTAACATATTATTGTGAAATTATCGTATTTTTCGAAGTTGAAATTTGAGTATATTATACACGGACCACTGAACTGATATGAAAAATCAGGTAATCAGAAATTCTATCCCAAAGAGATTAAAAAAAAAATGGTATAAGAAGCTAAATTTCCTATATTTTGCTTATGGAAACTTAAAAATCATTATTTCTCGGTCATTTGAATGTTTTATGTAGAGAAAAATAGCCGATCACACATAGTTTAAAAAATTAATTATTTTCAAAATGGAAAACGGAATCAATAAATGTAGTAGCTTCCAAAGTTTATGATAAATAATCGTATTTTTACGAAAATAAGTATCTAGAAGTATTTGGTGCTACAGATTACAAATCAAATATTTTAATAGTGCAACGGAATTTGTGTTTTGCCATAGAAGTTTAATTCCATTATGGAAAACATCCAATGTTTCTCAACATTTTTGATTACATCAGTCGCAGTAATAAGGAAAGACACTCGAAACTATTCTGAAATCTTAATTAATTATGATCGAGTCCTCTTCAAATTAATACTCTTTTACATCAAGAGCAAGCGTTAATGTTTACGCGCGCTTTCGTCATAGTCCCGCTCCTTTTCACTATGTGGCTAATCATGGATATACACATAGTGCAAAAGAAGTGGAGGTATGACGAAAACGCGCAAACATTTACATTTGCGCTTGGTGTAAAAGAGCGTTTAGCAATGGAATATTGAACAAAATGCACAACTTGTTCATTTTCTCCAAGAACTAACTTTTCCATCACATCTTCAGATATTCCTACAGTCAGTGCCGGATTTAAGCCGATTGCACCAAATTGGGCCCCGCGCTTGAGGGGGCCCCGTAATTGTCAAAGTTTATGTAATTAAATAATGTCTTAAGAAAAAAAAAATTTAAATATATGTATCGTTTTTCAATATTCGTGAAATGTATAAATGGTACGATATGATAAAGGAAGTTATGGAAGATTACAATTACCGAAAACGTCCGACACTCAATTACTTTTTTACATTGAGCCCTATCTCAATATTTTGAGTACAGGTTTGTGCAGGGTAGTTATAAATTAATCAATTCTAATTATATCTCTCTGTAGTGGGTTCTAATCAATATGTTAGAATGAAACATAATATATGCTAATTAGGCCACGAAGTTGCTATTTCCAATGAAAAATAAAATTGTTCAAATTTTCACATCGAGGTGAAATTTATCCAAATAATTAACCCTCCTTTTGTTTATCATCATCAGATGACGCCAGTTTTCTTTCTATAATAATAATAATAATAATAATAATAATAATTGATGGGGGGAAAATCCTTCCACATGTTGTCCATCCCTGCGAAGGATTAGCACGTTTAAGAAAAAATTTTAAAATATATGTATCGTTTTTCAATATTTGCGGAACGTATAAATGGCATGATATAATAAAGGAAGTTACAGAAGATTACAATTATCGAAAACGTCCACACACACAGTTACTTTTTTATATTGAGCCCTATCTCAATATTTTGAGTATAGGTTTGTACAGGGCGTTATAAATTAATTGATCCTATCACCATCTCTCTGGAGTGGGTTCTAATCAGTATGTTATATTGAAACCTAATTATGCCATGGGGTTGCTATTTCCGATGAAAATCTTTTTTGTCATCAGATGACGCCAGTTTTCTTTCTATAATAATAATAATAATAATAATTGATGGGGGAAAGTCCTTCCACATGTTGTCCATCCCTGCGAAGGATTAGCCAGATTGTGGACGACGGGGGCCCCGATTTCATGATCATGATAAATATTTTCAAGGGGTGGGACTCGAGATTCGAACCTGGGTCCTCCAGAGTGGAAAGCCGAATCATTTCCACGTAGCCAGTCTGATGAAAATTAAAATTGTTCAAATTTTCACATCAAGGTGAAATTTATTCAAATAATTAACCTTCTTTTGTTTTTTTGTCATCAGATGACACCAGTTTTCTTTTTATATGAATAATAATTGACGGGCGAAAGAAGTCCTTCCACATGCTGTCCATCCCTGTGGAGGGATCAGCTGGATTGTGGACAATGGGGATTGACAGGTGGGCCTGATTTCATGATCATGATAAATATTTTCAAGGGGTGGGACTCGAGATTCAAACCCGGGTCCTTCAGAGTAGAAAGCCGAAGCGTTTCCACATAGCCAATCCAGCCAACAAAAATGGTTTTTATTTATAAATTTTACTTATTTTATTTATACATATAAATCATATTTTGAGGGGCCCTGTGAAAAATATTCCAATCGGGCCCCGCACTAACTAGATCTGGCACTGCTTGCATATTCCTTCACAAAAATTGAAGTTATTAATGTAGATTTGATTTTCAAGATGCCAAAGTCATAACTTTTGATAATTAACAATATCTAACAGATTACAACTCTGCAATAATTCTAGAGTCCACTTGACCAGGATTTCTGCCTGAAAACTAATTTCCAAAATAATAGCTATTCTAACACTATAACAAACAATCAGAATTTTATAATTGTTAATGAAAATCATAAACATATGTTAGAGTCAAAATATAAAAACGTTAGTATTCTTTATTTATAAATGTTACTTATTTTATTTATACATATAAGCATACTTTGAGGGGTCCCGTGAAAAATATTCCAATCCGGCCCCGCACTAACTAGATCCGGCCTGTCTACAGCCCTTGTTTTATGGGTCCCGCGAAAAATATTCCAATCGGGCCCCGCACTAACTAGATCCGGCACTGTCTACAGCCCTTGTTTTAACTATTCTATATCTATATTATTTATAAAATACAGATTGTATGCGTGCGTGTGTGTAACCTTTTTGTTTAAAATCTAAAAAGATATTTAAGAATATGATATAGAATTTTGTTTATTATCAATAATGGCATGTCCATGCGTCGCCCTTTTTTATTCGAAACTTTATTATAGCCCTAGAGGCCAACTTTTGTTTATTTTATGACAATAAAAATCGGTAGATGGCGTTAAATGTTAGTGGCAATAGATAACTTATCTGCATAACTACTATTGGATTTTTACATAATTACTTAGTTAAAACAGTTATTATTAATTATGATACAGGATACTCTTCAATATCAATTTGTGTTCAATCAGTACCTTTATATCGTATCTTTTCATTGGATGTTTTATTTTAAACGGAATTTTATGTTGAATTTGCAGCTAGTTAAGTCTGTTCTACACCCATAATTACGATCGCGACATATTAAATTTGTTTATATGTTATTATACAAAGAAATTATATAGGGAAAGCTGATTTTATTGTCAAGTTATCCTATTCATCATGACGAAAACTGCTATATGTTTATCCAATAAGTAATATTTAAAATCACACAAAAGCAGTAATATATACAAATTTTTTATTTGTTGCAATTTTAAATGAAATTTTCATTTATGTTAATATTCGACGTGGCCATAGACAATCTGGGAAGTGTTCATAAACCACGTTTCGTTATTTCGCACGCATTTTGAATCTCTTCGTCTTCTAAATTCTTTGTGACACTATGCGTGATTATTATAACATTGTTCTCCAAGTTGATGGGAGAAACAATTTTTGATTGGCCAGACCTGTTTTATAACAAACGTATCTCCACGTGTTACATTGCTCTTTATTTCTCTAACAATTACACATAAATTTTTTATATTTTATTTTATAACTGAAACATTGTTTAGTCATAAAGATGTAAACTTAACCATTTTAAGAGTGAAGTCATAATTTACAGAATTTTTCCCCCTACGTCAGTTACCATCTCAAATCTATATTCCACCCCTAAAGCGTGACATAATTTATGGATTCTCTCTAGCTAATAAATAAATATTATTTAAATCATCACACAAAGGAATAATATACATAGCATATAGAAAATTTCCATTTTATTGCAAAATCTGTTCTTATGCCACATCATTGCATGACATAATTACATATTTCAACAGATCATTATGGTAATATAAATTACATGTAAAAGTTAAAATATTGTCCACATATTTGCATTAAAAATCGGTGTTCAGCGTTTCCTGAATGGACCATGCCCGTTTTTAACATGGGCAAAATAATTAAATTCTTTGGTAAATTAAACAGAGCCAAACACGGTTTTCTGCATGTGTGCATGGCGTTTTGAATATTATTATCTTAATAAAAACAAATATTAATAATTTTCTATTTTATACATAAAAACTAATTTCTCATATGGTGTCAATGTCATAATAACATTGTTTGTTGCATGATTATATATTGTATATTGATGATATATCATTTATGAAAGAAATTTTAAATTGTCTCATTATCAATCAGTTATTTTTCAATAACTATTTTTATTATGCGATTTATAAACAAAAATTTACAAATCGAATCGGTAAAATATTGGCACTCTGTTCTTCCACGAAATTAAATTATACAGCTTTGTTGTTGAATGCGTTCTGTTTCATATTGCACGTTTATGCAATCATACACGTATGTTTGCTATTTGAAACAGGAAAAATCCTAATTCGATCACGTAAAACTTCATATTGTTCTGCAGAAATTAAGTAATTAACAAAGTTATTAGATGGTGTTACAGTTTGTAAAGCAACAAATTCTTCATTTTCATCAGCATTTAGCTCTTCTTTTATATTTTTAGGTATCTCTATGGAACAGTTGATATTTCTAAAAAAATAAAACACATCTATAAAGTGATGTATGCCACAGAAATAAATTTTATGATTGATTGGCTCAATTTTCTTAAAGAAATCTATAATGCAAGACGTTACTTCTCGAAGATCGTATCCATTTTCCCATTTACTTTTATTAACAATTGGAAAGAGAGAAATAACCAACTTATTGGATAATCTATAATTCTTTACAAAAACAAAATCAATTAATTCATCTCTAGCTTTTTCGTAATCTTTCTTATTTTCCGGAAAGCAAAAATATAGTTGAGTAAATTCATATACACGTAACAATTTATTAACATAGGTTAGATCAGTGTCAGAAAATTTCACGCGGGAGAGAGAACAGAACAATTCCCAGTTTTTTATTGCTTTTAGGCCTATTTCTACATAAACTTGCATCATAAATTTAGGCGAAAATACTCGTTGCTTAAAGTAATCTTGTAGCTTTTTCGGAAAAGATTCTCTTCCAAAAAGTCCTATAAGAAATAGTAAAGCGTTTTCAGTACTAGCATAATTGTAATAAGGGAAATTACAATAAGCAGCAAAAGCAGATATAAATTCTCTAAACGAAAGATGCACAAACTGGTAGCAAACATTTTCGTCGTAAGCAGAAAATGAATATAATTCTAGAATATCCAATC
Source organism: Olivierus martensii (assembly GCA_000484575.1). Classification (NCBI taxonomy): domain Eukaryota; kingdom Metazoa; phylum Arthropoda; class Arachnida; order Scorpiones; family Buthidae; genus Olivierus; species Olivierus martensii. The sequence continues at coordinate 11,941 of AYEL01083410.1, read as the reverse complement.
CAATAATAAAGCTAAATTCTTCTTCTTTAGGGAAATGCTTCTTTAAATCATTAGATGTGATTTCATAGGTAGTAAGGAATAATGTTCCTAATCTGATTAGCAAATCTTCTCCCAAGAAATATTTTCCCTTGAAGAAATTGTAATTGCCGCCATTCTTGTTTGTATATCTTTTAACAAGCAAAGAAAACATTCGTATATATAAATCTGTCATACTTCCCAATAAGTCCTTGTCTTCATTTAAAAACAAGCAACATAACATATGTAACATAAGAGGGCATTTTCTTATTTCGGTAAACAATTCTTTTTCTTTGAGCATTTCAGATAATTCTTTACCTTTATTTTTATAATCTTTAAACATTAGTTCAATATACTTCTGTTGTTGTTGTTCAAAAAAGCCTTCAAGAGAAAATCGTGTCTTCATGTCTTCTCTGATATCTTCTGTCGCCTCGGGACGACTAGTAACAAGTATTGTCATTCGCAGAGAGATATCGAAAGATTCTTCTCGGATAAATTTCAAAACTGAAATTTTATTTTGAATTTCATCGAATCCATCTAACATAATCAAAATATTCAGATTTTCTTTTTCTATTTCAGACTTTACTTCTCCTACTGCATTATGAAATATATTGTATAAAACTAAATCATACACACTTTTATCATCTAATTCCCGCAATAAAATAACAATAACCAGGTCAAAATGTTGTAAATAAGTGAACGATTCTTCATCTGTAGCCCAATCGTAAGCAATTTTTTTACAAAGAGTAGTTTTCCCATAACCTGGTCCTCCTGAAATCAGTATCGTTTGGTGACCCTCTTCTTTTTTTGAAAAAAGTTTTTCTAATTTTATTTTTTCTCCCTTCTTTCCAAACAGGTTTGACTTGTCTACTGTAAAATCCACAAAATGATCTTTTATCGGAAGATCATATCTCCTTCCTTCCCAAAAGAAGGACCGCATGTATGCATAGTTTGTTATGTATCGATTTTTCAGTCTTTCTTTACACTTCACAAGTTTTGCTAGAAAGATAAAAATCAATTAGGTATATAAAACCTCAGTTCAATATTTATATAATTAATTTAATTGTTAAATTCCGAATTGTATTAATAAGATGAACAAATTTTTCCAATTTTCGATAAAAAATTGTGCTACGTATATTTATAGTAAAACAATTATTTTATTTTTCATTTATTTCCTTTTTATAATTCTGAATTAAAACTTTTTATTTACGCACGTTAAGATAAAAATATATATATTCGTGAACAAAATCACTGCATCACCATGAAGCTTTTAGTAGAGAAGGCTGAAATTTGCATGCGTAATATAATGCATTATGCGATACGATAATAACTGTTCATCGTAATATATATGCTATTAAATTTTACTAAACTCTTAGTAAAATAAAGATTATATCCCTAATATTTGAAATAGATGCAGCAAGAAGATATATTAATATTGCATACAAATTGTTTACAGTTTTTCTGCAGTAAAGTCCCTTATCATTCATATAACAAGTAAGATGGCGAGAGTATGCGCTAGTTCTGAATACGCTTAAAGCCAGTGCCCCATGTTATCTCATATTTACTAAAAAGGGACAAATCTAAAGATATATCTGACGAAAAAGGGTGTTGAAATTATATAGAGACTAGTGTAATACGATGAAGAAATAAGAGTCATGTGAGTACTATTATTTTGCTGCTGAGGGATTTGTAGGAAAGTCTAGAATATTATCTACACACTGCTGTAGATAATATTCCTCTGTTTCTAATTACAATTTACCATTTTTACGGTCATCAATATGTTTTAAGCACAACCAAGACTTATCAGTGAAAATAGCTTAGTATATTCATGTTTTGAGACTGTGATCTGATAGCATATGTTCTTGATAATAACGAATGCCGAAAGAACAATATATTAAATACCGTGAATATTATTTCGGATGTATCTAATGGTGTTTGTAGAGACCAAAGGATTATAAACGCCTTGCTATATTTGATTGAATCATGCTAGATATAGTAAAGAAGTTATCACGTGTTCCTTTTAGATGAGGTTTCATTTTTCTGCAATATGTCTACTTCAATCTGATTTAGGGCCGGTTCAATATACCATAGAGCGGAGCGCCGATATTTAAGTGCAGTATTTTAATTTTAATTTATATATTTTTATTTATTTGTTTAAGTAAAGCGCGATACTTTTATGAATTTATTTATTTTTCAAATTTCAGACTACTTGAGGAGGCGCAACAAAAATTTTTGCTCGGGGGCGCTGAAAAGCTCAAGCACCAATTGGCGATAGGTACCGATTTCTTCCCGATTGCATTATTGTGTAGTCAAGTACCTGTACATAATGTATGCCCTATATGATTAGCTATTCGATGCGTGATTAACAAATATTTTGCATCATTACAATTTTTCCTCGCTCTAATAATTCAAGTTATTAATATCGTTCTCGCATGCGTCATCCCGATAAACTTTCGTGTCATTGCCATATTGTCTGAGATCAGCATACTACGGATATTTTATATAGGACTGATTGGTAACAAATCATTGCACTACTATGTTTTTAATGTACTAAAAAATTGTATTCCTATGAGATATTGCAATTTTTGTATCCATGAGATAAATTTTTGTAATGCTGTATAATTTTATTTATATAGTATTAAAAAATTATTAATTGCGTTATAAATATTTAATAATCTGTTTTTTTTTTTTTTAATATTTTTAGAGGATACAATTGTATCTTTAAACGTGATTAAGTTGATACTTAAATCACCTACATAAAGAAATAACAGAATTCCATTTTGCAGATAATTTGACTAAAAAAATTTAAATATTTAAAGTTGATTATTGAAAACTATTCTTTTCATTAAATTTAACTTCCAACCAGAGAATTTAATTATTACTAAGTAAATACATAAGATTTTCTTAGATTATTAATGGAAAAATAAAAAATTCCAACAAAAGATATTATTATAACTCAATGATGAATAAATGTACAAAAATGAATAAGGAAATACTCACATTTCTTTGGTTTATCGATTTTAATTGGGTTGATGACAGATGATGTTGATGGCAGATGATTGGGTGATGTTGTTGGCAGGTAATTATGATATTCGATTTTTGGACCAATATGCACTTCTTTACAGTGTTTAAGTATTATAGTACTTTGATTACTTCCCTCGCCTGAAAAAAAATTACTAATATAATAAAATGTTGAGTTTAATTAAACCAAATTAAGGAGAAAACATGGAATTTTAACCTTAAATTTCGAATGTCAAAATAACTTTTATTCTGAAATCTCCAATAAGATATTAAAAATTAAATCAAATTTTAAATTAAAATACTTCTATTGATTTTCTCCCATAGTGAAAATTCAGAACTAAAGATAATCAAATATATTTTTATTGTGAATATGTTTACATTTAAGGGGTATAGTGCAAAACTCACATTCTCCACTATACAAGATTTGCAATAAAGTTGAACAAAAATCTGTCAGATGTTCAGCTTTGAATAAATTTGCTGAACTCTTTTATTTATTTTTTCTATATGATAATAAGTTTTTGGTTTGCTTTGTTATTGTGAAATATAAAAATAAAAATGACAAATTACAAAATTTTGCAGATCCAGTTTTGCTCGACGCTTTTGCAGAAAGTCAGTTTTGATTCTATAAACCTTCATTTATACTCCCTAAACATAAGCCGTGAATATCTGAAAATATCTAATGAAGAGAAGAATATCTCATAAAATGTTATAAATTCAAACATTTTGTAATTTTTTAAACTATATTATAATTATATTTATAATGGCAGTCCTACTGAATGGTATTTTTAAACTTTTATTAGCTTATATTAATTATTTAATAAAATTTATTTAAAATTAAATAGAAATTTTGATATTGAAGAGTTATTAAAATGAGGATTGCTTAATTTCTTCAATAAATGTGCTTGTTTGATGCAACAGATATGAGAGAAACCTATTTAGAATGTCAATATAAATTTATTCACTAATTTTCTCTAAATTTCAGCCTTAATTCATCTAGATCTATTCCTGAGAAACATAATTGTACAACATATAACAACTGAAACTGTACTATACAACAAGAACAATACTTGTTTAATTTCCGAGAATTTGTGAATCCAGAAATGAGAAACAATCAACGTAAATTGAAGAAATATGAAATATATTCGAGATTCATCATCAAAGTGAAAATCATTCTTAATACCTTACTGTTAAGCTTACAGAAATTCAGAACTGTTAACTACTAGATGTAACCATAAACAAAGAAAATACCCCAAATGATTTGTTAATTTTTGGAAGAGCGTTTAATCTTTATTTATTTAAAAACCATAACTGAATTAAAATTCTATTAAATGCAATAACTATTCAAAATGCTATAATATCAATTTCATTAATGTCAATAATTAATTTTAATTCTATTAAATGCAATAACTATTCAAAATGCTATAATATCAATTTCATTAATGTCAATAATTAATTTTCAATCTATTTAAGTCATCGCTTTAATTTAGGATGTATGACTGAAGTAATTAATGGAATAAAGAAATTAAATATACAGTCAAACCCCGATAAGACGCCACCATCTGTTCGGGGACGATTTTGGCAGCTAATCGGGGTTGGTAGTTTATCGAAAACACGTGTAGTATAGAAATGAAAATATACTCCGAATTTATTAAATTTAATAAAATACAGTATATTTATATTTAGTATTCAAACTTAACATTTTTAAAAAACTGTATATTTTGCAGTATAGAACGATACGTACTATAGTATGTACAGTACTATACAGAAAACATATGCATCTGCTGTTTGATCCTCTATTTTCAGTTCTCTGTAAAACACAATGTGCACAGCTTAGTATACGGTATCCTTATTTGTACGGTACGCAATAAACGATGGAAACGTTCTGGTTCTAGCTTAAATTTTCTACAACCTAGGTGTGAACAGGCTTAGAGAGACACGTGATTAACTGTTAATTCTATCTCTCCCACCCGCTGGTTACAAATACTGTAACCAGCGGGTTACAGTATTTGTAACCAGTTTTTGTTTTAATACTGTATAGGCCTATACAGTACTGATGAACTTCTGGATGTAAGTCCTCTTACATACACCTGATGGATTAACGAGGACAAATACAATACTGAAAGGAATATTTCTGTAAACGTTTCTATTGGCGGATTGCGTCTTATCGGGGTTTGCCTACTCCGGTAACACAGGGAAGATCTGTTTCTTGGCGGTTAGCGAGGTGGCGGCTTAACGGGGAGTCTTATGTGAGTTTCACTATACGATAATTTTTCTTCAAATAGGCATAAAATTGTAAACATTCAAGATTTCAATTTAAATCAGCTGTTGAAAAATGATCTATATTTATATATTTATTATTATTAAAAGCCTACTCTTTAATAAAAAACTTAATGATTGCATTAACATGGTTTCAGATCAGTAAAACATAGCATTGTTATTATATCTTTACTGTTATTGGATATATCAAGATCAATGACAAGTTTTATAAGGAATTCAGCACATTATCCTAAGAAGCATCATAAGTTTTTAAAAAAAACGCAAAAATTCCAATTATAGAATGCTGATAAATGGCAATGTTAAAAAGCAAGACAGCCTCAATATTGAATGGAAAACAATCCTTATTGGAATTAAATAAAGTGGTTACTATTTGATAAATCTAATTATTCAATGACATTCACTTACCATTTACAAGTTCGTTAGAAAAGTTCTGGTGGCGTAGAATTTTTTCGTTTATCTAAAAATAAATAGAAATCAGATAAATCATCACATTTAAGGTCTGAATTTTCTAACTTCATAAATATTTAAAGAACACGCAAATAAGTTATGGATAAATAACAATCGATGTAAATAATTTTATACAGTAGGTATATTAACTCTGTCCAACTAGTATGCTAATGTTTTGTTATTGAAAGTAGCAGGGTTTAGAAAAATTATTTCATTTCGATGGTAAAAAGTTTGATATTCTAAGGAAATATGTGTTAAAATATCAAAATCAAATAATTCAAGAATTTCAACACATCCTAAATTCATACATTTCATAGCACTCTTCATCTGAAAATTAAGATGAAGGATTACTAGTATGAAATGGTGAAAACTTCTATAAAATTTCAATGAATAAAAATATATGATGAAATTAAAAAGAAAAAAAAACAATTCTTCAAAATAATTTAAAAAATTAAACTAATTTATGTTATAATTTAAGAATGTTATATTTATGTTATAATTAAGAATTAATTTATGTTATATTTAAGAATTAATAAAATTAATTGAAACAATCACATAATATTGAATATGTTAAATGAAAATATGTATTTTAATTATTTATCACTATAAATTTTCAAATTTTTAAAATTTTAATGGAGTCTTTAAGGCTGATAACCAATTTGAAAACATTCGTTGGAAAATTAAATTATAAACTAAAGAAATAGCAATTTTAGTTTAAACTTATTTTTCTAATAATTTTAATATTTATTAATTATTAAATGTAACTGACTGAAATAATTACAGAGTCATAACATGTTTTCAAACAAAAATTAATTATTGGATATTTTTCCATTTGCACTCTTTCGTCCACTCTCAAGATAACTTGAGAAACAAATATGGCAGAACATTTAGATTCTTTTAAGGAATTGTTTTTTATTGATATCTACATAAAGTATATATATTAATTTTGAGAGTCTTCGCCATCTTTCTGACATGTTGACCGTTGGAAATAAGAATAACTAGTGACCATTTGATATTTTAAAACACCAGTCTGTTCATAAGATGTTGATTAATATGCATGAATAAATTGTTGGCTAATATATTTGAAGGGATGTAAATGTAGATTTTTTTTATGTAAGATCTGTTTTCATTATTAAATTTTCATAATGCTTGAAATATCGGATAATTTAAATATGTTACTGAATACAATTATGTTTCTAATTAAAATTATTAAAAATATACAAAACATTATAGAGATTTCTAAGAGTACCTACAAATTCACAAATTTCCTTAGTTAAAAATAACTTCATTAGGATTTTAATATATCTTTTTAACTTTTTAAAAAGTGGATAATTATGATTATTTTCTACCATAATTTAATTCGTTGATATCATTAAATTTAAATACCTCTTTCAACTGCAGCTCACCATTCCGCAATACATTATTGCTTTCATTCTGTACAATTCTATCATCATTCTCCATTTCTTTCGTTTAATTTTCACACCATCTATATAAATAAAAATATTTAAAAAATTAATTTTACATCCCGATCTTATATTAAATTGAAAAAAAATGAGAGAAATATTATGTAAAGTAAAGAAAATAATATTATTATGATAATTTTGGAGTAACATATTTGCTCTAATTAGGAAGCATATCCTATAAAAGACATATTTATATAGTTCCATAAATAGTTAGGTAGGGCTTATAGGAGGTTATAATAAACCACCTTTTATCGCCACCTGTTTAAATATTAAAGAATAAGAGAAAAATAAACAACTTCCCCCGATCCTCTCTATACTAATTTATAATGTTCAATATGAAGATAGTAGTACCCGTTTAAATATTAAAGAATTAGAGAAAAATAAGCAACTTCCCCCGATCCACTCTATACTAATTTATAATGTTCAATATGAAGATAGTAATTATTTATATTGTTTGAATAGCGATTCAAATTATTTCATATAATTAAAATATTTCAACTTTTTATAGATGAAGATGACTAGCTTAAATTAGCTCAAACGGTTTTTGAAATAAAATTTATATTGCGCGTAATAATCCTACGCTAAGGAACCTTTAAAAATAGTTACTATCACCTAAAAAATCCATTTTATAATTACTAGTCTCATCCAAGTACTGTACACACAAAAATAAATTGCGAGTTGCAGAGAAATATATTGTTACGTAATAATATATTGGAACGTGATAACTGAAATATATTATTACGTTGTGATATATTTCAAAAGTGACAAATTAATTTGAATTATTTCTATGATATATTCTTTCTTAATATTTTATTTAAAAAATAAGAATGTTCTTATAATTTTCATTCTAATCGATATTTTTTAATTAAAAAAAAATAATTAAATGTCAAGACTTTAGTTTTAAAAAATATTTTGCCTATTAAAAAGAGGACACATTTTCCTACATATTGTTTATTATTGGTTTGTGAATTTTTCTGCCAATACTTACTATTTAATTAATTTATTTATATTAATTACCATGTATTAAGTTATCAATGTTTTGTGATATATTTCAAAAGTGACAAATTAATTTGAATTATTTCTATGATATATTCTTTCCTAATATTTGAGTATTAAAAAAATAAGAATGTTCTTATAATTTTCATTCTAATCGATATTTTTTAATTAAAAAAAAATAATTAAATGTCAAGACTTTAGTTGTAAAAAATATTTTGCCTATTAAAAAGAGGACACATTTTCCAATAGTTAGGTACTACATATTTTACTTTTATTTATAATAAATATGCTTTTATAGACTAGATAAGAATATATCAAGTCATAGATAAAACTATAATATTCATTTAAAAGAAAGGAAAAACTCATGAACTTTTTCTAAAATCATTTTTATATTAAAGTTTCTAAGAAAGATCAGTTAAGATTTCATGCATATATCGATAGTCGCATTAAAAATTAATGTAATAAATTATTGAAGATGAAAGCTAAAAAAAAAACAAAGTAGAATAATTACTTGATAGAACATTGCTATATTTTATAAATATCGATACAGTACTCTTATCAAAGTCGTCATCTCGACAAATATAGCAATTTTTGATTCATCATTAACTCATGTTGCTGTACGAAAGTACAATTTACACCTAGAAAAAGAAATAAATATTTTATGCCATTTCTTTTCATCCAATATTGAAATGCTGGTTATTTGTTCACTTATGAATCATATATTATATGTACAGCATTGATAACTTAATACATGGTAACTAATATAAATAAATTAATTAAATAGTAATAATAAAAATAATAGCTAATAATATTTATAAAACTAATTTATTTAAACTTTATTTACATAAAAAATTTTTTTACAATTAAAAGAAACAGATTTAAAAGTTAATTTAATCTGATTCATATATTTTGAACTAACAATATATTTGAATCTATATTTTAAAAATGGCATGAATCTTAAAAGCAAATATTATGGAAATAAAAAAGTATTTTGCTAGTCAGTATTTTCTAATTTCATATTTTTTATTTAATATAATTTGCCATACTTAAATAATATTTTAAAATTTTGTTGGCTAAATTTTATTAAAAAAAATGATTATTTACTTTGGGTTTAGATCAAAATTTTGAAGGATATGAAATCCTTATAGAATGAAATACTGATTTCCTCTCAAATTGTACATTTGTAAATGTGCATATGTAATAAAAGACTTCCTATCATTGGAAAAGATTTTTCCTTAAAATTTTGCTAGGATTAATTTTATGTATAAAATCACATCATATTTGCAATTATTTTTATTATTGTTTTTAATTAATGCTTCAATAGCTCAAAATTTTGGAAAAGTTTAAAATAAAATATTTTTTATTGAATTTTATAGGACAAAAAATGTTTTCAATACTACATTTATTAAAAAGATAAAACTTGTTATATAACAAAATTTTATACTTTTATTATAAAGTATGATTATTTTCATGATTTTTGTGAAATTTTTTTTATCCTAAAGACAATAAAAATCAAACCAATGCCTATGAAATGCACCAAAATTTTACAACACAAAGGCAGGTAAAATATGAATAGACATTTCAATAAAAAATTGATTCAAAATGAACTCTTAGATTACATTTTCTTATATATATGTTTACATTTTAATTTTTCCCCCTAGTGGATGTACTTGACTTAAGTTTGTATGTAAATAATGCTATTGGTAATCCCTTACAATTTATTTTTATTTTTCTTAATGTTACTTTATTAGTGATCACTTTACCCTGTAAATTTTATTTTTTAGTTAATGTTTTGATTAATGTGCATTGACATATTTATATTTAAATTTTTAAGTTTGTTGACATTTTGCTATTACTGTAAAAACATTTCTTTTTAGAATATTCTTAGTTTATTCATTTTGGAAGTTTGTATGTTGAAGCTGAAGAAGGTTTCAATAAAGGCTGAAAGCAGTAACATTCAAACCATAACAGTCTTTTTTATTTAAATGTCTATTCATGTTTTCGCTTTTGCTGTAAAACTTAATTAAAGGTGAAATTTTTTTATTTTGATAAAAATAAAATTTAATATTGAATTAGTTATTATTTAAAGGTGAAATCAAAATATAGTAATTGATGTTTTTGGCTTCGCCAGAACCTTTGGTACCCGGGGTGGCATGTTTTTTTTTGGCCCCCTCTCCCCGGGATGGCATTTTGTTTTGGCCCCCTCTCCCCTCCAAAAAGATACACCTGTTTTAACTTTCAATACACGTTTTCTTAAATAATTTTTAAGAATTGAAAAATTATACAAAAATTTTTACACAAATATCTACTGAATAGTACTGATATTCCATGCTCTTGGCCCCCCATTCAGCTTGGTGCCCAGGATGGACTGCCTCCCTTGCTCCATTCTGGGTATGCCCCTGCTTATATCATAAATAAATTCTATGCAAGTTCCAAGTTCGATGCACTTGCATATAGTGCTGAATTTAAGCCAATTGCATTAATTGCACCCAATTGGGCTCTGTGCTTGAGGGGACCCATGTTTGTCAAAGTTTATGTAATTAAATAATGTATTAAGAAAAAATTTTAAAATATATGTATCGTTTTTCAATATTTGCGGAACGTATAAATGGCATGATATAATAAAGGAAGTTACAGAAGATTACAATTATCGAAAACGTCCACACACACAGTTACTTTTTTATATTGAGCCCTATCTCAATATTTTGAGTATAGGTTTGTACAGGGCAGTTATAAATTAATTAATCCTAATCACATCTCTCTGGAGTGGGTTCTAATCAGTATGTTATATTGAAACCTAATTATGCCATGGGGTTGCTATTTCCGATGAAAATTAAAATTGTTCAAATTTTCACATCAAGGTGAAATTTATTCAAATAATTAACCTTCTTTTGTTTTTTTGTCATCAGATGACACCAGTTTTCTTTTTATATGAATAATAATTGACGGGCGAAAGAAGTCCTTCCACATGCTGTCCATCCCTGTGGAGGGATCAGCTGGATTGTGGACAATGGGGATTGACAGGTGGGCCTGATTTCATGATCATGATAAATATTTTCAAGGGGTGGGACTCGAGATTCAAACCCGGGTCCTTCAGAGTAGAAAGCCGAAGCGTTTCCACATAGCCAATCCAGCCAACAAAAATGGTTTTTATTTATAAATTTTACTTATTTTATTTATACATATAAGCCATATTTTGAGGGGCCCTGCGAAAAATATTCCAATCGGGCCCCGCACTAACTAGATCTGGCACTGCTTGCATATTCCTTCACAAAAATTGAAGTTATTAATGTAGATTTGATTTTCAAGATGCCAAAGTCATAACTTTTGATAATTAACAATATCTAACAGATTACAACTCTGCAATAATTCTAGAGTCCACTTGACCAGGATTTCTGCCTGAAAACTAATTTCCAAAATAATAGCTATTCTAACACTATAACAAACAATCAGAATTTTATAATTGTTAATGAAAATCATAAACATATGTTAGAGTCAAAATATAAAAACGTTAGTATACAAATAAAATGTACTCGGAGGAACAACTGCTTATCTTGAATGCATAAAAAACAAATAAAACTAGCACTTTTTGCAGTAAGGTAAACTTTATTTTCTCTAGTTCACAAACGTTTTCGGTCTTTCGACCATCATCAGGCGAAGATTCTAAGTACAACGGAATAGAAGGAATACAAGAGTTGCTATGGCAACCTTTGTTCTTAGAA
>AYEL01083409.1:0-18690 GCA_000484575.1 Olivierus martensii | reverse complement strand
AAGGTAGTCAAACCTGTTCCACAGCACACACTACCAACCATTACGGAGTCCCTAGAAATACTACGCAGGAAGGAGAGTGAAAATTTAATAAATGATAGGATGGCTTGGGAACCATCCCAAGCATGGAAGTTTGCCTTAGCCAAAACACTAGAACGGACAGCAAATTAATTGTACCAGCAAAAACTTGATTTTAGCAACTTGGCGGTGTAATACTTAATTAAGAAATATCTGACATCCAAAAAACTGTCTTTTATACGCTTATTTACTGTATTTTACTTTATTTATATTTGTATTTATTTATTTTTTGTGCATACGTAACCTCAGTTGTTTTAAAGAAAATTTGTACTGTTTTTTTAAAAACTGTTCCAATTTTTTAAGTTAATTTTAAACCAATTTTGGAACGCATCTGTTCTAAGAACAAAGGTTGCCATAGCAACTCTTGTATTCCTTCTATTCCGTTGTACTTAGAATCTTCGCCTGATGATGGTCGAAAGACCGAAAACGTTTGTGAACTAGAGAAAATAAAGTTTACCTTACTGCAAAAAGTGCTAGTTTTATATGTTTTTTTTTTTTACGTTAGTATACTTAAACTATAAATAAAATAAATATCAAAAAATAAGCAAAATAGTTTATTAAATCCTCAAAAAACACGAAAGGGTTAACAAGTTTTATTGAAATAATAATAAAGCACAAACAAGTTAGTAGAATAACTTGTTTAATTATTAACCAAAATCCAAAAATCAATAAATTTATTAATAAATAATTCAAATAGCAAAAGAAAACTTAAATTAAACTACTAAAATTACTACAAAAGAAAATACTTAACTGGTCGATTGACAATTCAACAATATTGCCAAACTTTATCACTGCTTTCAATTTACCATCTCAAATTTCATCAAGGTAGGAAGTCTTATAAATGATTTACATGGTACATTTGAACTCAAGCTATCAGATAATTTCTATTTTTCTATTCATACAATATTACTGACAATCATATTCATCTTTATAATTAAATTATAATATTTAATATTATATTTATAATGTTTTACAATTCTATCAAAAAGAGACAATTTTTTAGTTCTATTATGAAATCTCATTCTGGTAGTGATGTTATTAGATTTGACCATGTCATATGCATTCTCAAAGGTGAAATCATTATATTTCTTATTGTCATTTTTGAAAGATTGAGTCAAGAGTGTAAATATCTTTACTCTAACTAAATAAAAAATATCAATAAATAAATGTATTAGGAAATAAGTAGATATAAAAAATGGGTTTGATTTTTCACAAAGATCAATAAATGTTTTTCATTTAATGCCTATTAGTCTATTTAATTTCACTCATTAAATTATATTATTTTTGAATTATTCTGAATATTTAAAATAATTAATATAATAATGAAAAAAATGTTATTACTTTTATTGATAAATAGGTTTAGAAGTTACATCAGCAAATATCCAGAAATGGATTTCTAATGAAGATATAGAGAAACTTGAAGAAGCTGTATTAGAAGGATTTGGTGATAAAGTTGCTAAACAAACAGCTGAAAATGAGGATATTCAGAATTATATATCTACTTCTGTTCCAAAATTATTAGAAAAAATTGAAGCTATTCATTCAGCAGTATCAAATGATGATTTATCAGGGCTCCAAGATTATTTAGATAAAGATGATTTAGCATTAGCAAAAGATCATTTGGGCATGACTCCATTGCATCGTGCTGTTCTTTTTAATCGCACAAACATTTTACAGTTTCTTATAAATAAATTTCCAGAAACAGTTAATGCAAGAGATAAGGTAAGTATTTTGACAAAATTTTTGTTTATTTTATAAAAAGAACATAAATTATTTTAATATTTTAATTTTGATGTGGAGATAGAATGCAAAAAAATCTGTCATTTAAGAAAAAATCATATAAGAGCTTATAACTGTGTATTATTTGTACATTTAAAGTGAATTTGGATATATTTTAGTTATATCATATATCTTTGAACACACAAAACCACAGTTCCAATGTTAATCTTGTGATTTTGCAATAAGTTAGTGTTATTTTGATGGGATTGTGTTGAAGTCTCCTGCCATTTTTTAAGCACTGCTTCTGCATTTTCAGTTTTCCAATACATTTGCAGGACTCACTTCCTCTGTTTCTCAGTCAAATTATCAGTCATGACATTTCAACACCTATAAAAAGAAAGGCACTTATTGTTCACTTATTTTTGGAACACCTTGTAGATCTACTATCAAATCTAATGAAATCAAATTGAAAGATGAAATGATATGTTTTGAAAAAAATGTCATCTTAAGTCCATATCTTTTTCATATATTAAAAAATATTTTGTCGAAAGATTAGATTTGATTTTCATCATATCAACTAAAACAGTATGAATTGTAGTTCCATTATGCTAAAAATTTCTCCATTAGTTTTCTAAAAAAATAAACTAACATATTGATGAATAAATATTAAACCAGGTTTAATATTTATTCATCAATATGTGCTTTTTTTTTATTTATAAAGAGAAAGTCTTTAACTCTATAACAAAGTCTTTAATAAATGAATAATGTTATTAGCATCTATAATAACTATTTCAAACACATTATTATATAAAATCTAAGATTTTTTTTCATCTAGTTTTCATCTGTTAGATAATAAACAGCATGATTTTCATAAAATACATTAATATAAATATTCCATTCCTTTATTATCAAACTTGACTATGCATATTATATTATTGCATTTTTCATCACTTCATTATGATGAAGTCTTTAAAATTGAACAGAGTCAGTTATGTTTACAAGTAAATTTTCTAGTATTAATTTTTAAACAGGTCAATACATTTTCTGATTTTCAGAGATCAAAACTAGAAGTCAAGCTATATTTTAAATATATATGATATGTCTGATATAAATATAATGAATTCAAAAATACAAGTACACTTTTAGTAGGAAGTTTTTAAGAAAATAACTGGGATAATGTTTATGGCTTAAGAAAGTCATTGTCAATAAAAATGTACAAATTACAGCCATAAAATATACAAATTAAATAGAACATACAGAATGGAGCACAGATAATTCAGTTCTATATTCTAAAATTTAAATACAAATTCAACAAATAGAATTACATAATATATATAGATTTAAATATGAAATATCATACAAATTAAAGATTCCTATTTTACAAGGAATAATTTATAGAGCTTAGGCATAACAAAAATGGTTTTATAATAGAATAATAGTTGTAATTCTGATTAGATATTACTAATAAAAATAAAATATTAATATTATGTTATAAAATTTTTATTTCATTTTTTTATGTTCTGTACTTTAAATCCATGATGTAGGTAAGCTGTTAAAAGTATTTTCATTGATGACATGAGAATGTTCTTTTCTTTTATAGATTTGTATTGCTTCAGTTAACTTTGCGTTTGCTGGTATAGACACACTTTTAATAATTTTAGCTTGGTCCCAATTGACAATCAAGTTAGTTTGATAAAATTGCTTTGCTAAGGCAATGCGCAAGTACCATTGGCTATATCATATTGATGTTTTAATGTCAAACATGCATTTCCTATGTACTCCTCTTCTTAATTTATTTGTTGATCTGTTATAGGTACTGCATAAATACCAGATTATATTTGATGAGATTTACTTACCCTATCTTTTTAAAGTTTGGTATAGGGTGTCTGTTATAGGTACTGCATAAATACCAGATTATATTTGATGAGATTTACTTACCCTATCTTCTTTTTAAAGTTTGGTATAGGGTTTTTTTACATTTACAAAGGTACTTTCCAATGTAATTTTCAATGTGTTTATTTCTGATTTTTTATCATTTAAACTTTGGTTAAGAATATTTTTGTTGAAGTTTGAAAATGACTAAACTATTTAATATATCTTTGATATTTTCTGCAGAAGAAACACTTCAATAAATTTGTATTGTATAGAAATCTGACTGGACAAGATGTGGTTCAATCATATTCTTCTCTCTATCTCAATAACTGTCTCTTTATTTTGCAATGTTTCAATGCTATAAGTCAGGCATTTCATTCAAATGACAATATTTATTCCAATAGTGAACTGGACTTATAAAATTTTTAAAATTATAAAAAAATTATCAGTTTATTTCAATGAATGTTATTCATTGAAATAATTATGTATAGGTATCCCTCCTATAACAGGGCTTCTTACAATATGGTTTCACTCTAACTTGATTTGAAAATTGTGGAAAACCCTCATATAACACAGTACTTCTACAACCCAGTATTTACTTAAGACATGAATAATTCAGCATATATCAAAAGTGGAAATATATACCAGTTTTTTGCATTCAAATTCTCATGTTTATATGTTATGTGTAAGTTGCTGATGATGGCTTAGTAAAGCCAAAAGTTCTTCAAGTATATTAAAGTACATATTTCCACTTTTGATATGTGCTGAATTATTCGTGATTAAGTAAGAAGTGGGATGTAATTATATAATTTATTTAAGACATTTATAAAATGATATTAACTTCCTACAACACAAAACATTTTCATTAATTTTTGTAAATCCATACTAGGGTATAACACAAAATATTTTCATTAATTTTTATAAATCCATACTAGGGACACAATACACACATAAAATATGATGATTGGTAAATACTTTGCTAAAATTAATCATAAATGCAATTTTGCTAGTTTGCCATGAAAGGGATGATATGCAGTCTATTTTCAATTTCAATTTGAAATTGAATTAATTGGTGACAATTGAATATTTTATGTTCTAAACATTCAGTTCTTGGATAAAAAATAAGTTTTTATTCTTCAGTAGAGAAATGTGAAAGAGAAAACCTTTTTTATTCACGATTGTTTTCTAGCAGATTGTAGTGGGTTAGATTACAAATTTTGTAAAGAGAGCAAAAAATACACAAACTTTAAATGCATAAAAAAGTTCAGAAAGTGAAGTTGATATTAGAAAGAAAAAATGTTCTCGTTTTAATTAAACAGTAGTAAGGATGATATAATTATTAAATGAATGTTATATAGGCTGTATATTTTTTCTTTCCTTTTGTTTTATGTATATTGCTTTTTTAGAGTCTTACGTATATATGTTTTCTTTCTTTATGTTTCATGTTATTAATATTCTTAATAGAAATTATATTTTTTATGTGGAATTAAAGAAAATTATTTGTTTTTAATTGGTTTTGGAATTAACTCTGCTTTTTGTACTGACTCTGGGTTTTTCAGGAACCTATCTACCATGTTATAGGAGGGATACTTGTATTGTGTATAATTAATTAATAATTGTAAATAATTATGTTTTGTAATATTAAATGCATATTGTTCTAACACTTAAAAGTTGGATAGTTTATATATAGGTTTCAAATTTTTGCTGATTTTTAAAATCAATATTTGATAATGCTTAGTAACGATTATTAAAAATTTGATTTAATCCTTTGAAGAATTTCATAGTATTATTTATCCAAAATTTGATTAAATTCTTTAAAGAATCATTGTTAAACAACCATAATAATTCCATATGATTAATAATTATAATTCTTTGTTATAAATCCCAATAATACACAAAAGACTATTTTTAATATGAAATACTATTGAAAATACTATTTTGTGTAGTTATTTGGTTATAGAATTAGATTAAATATAAATTATATATCAGGAAATTAAAAATGAATTCTATTAATGCTGCTTATTAATAATTATTTATTTAAAGAATTTAATCAAATTTTTGATATTTTTGCAACTGAATTATTTGTATAATTTCACTGATCAATTATTGATAATATATTGAATATATTATATTATTATAGGAGGGAAGAACAGCTCTTCATTATGCTGCTTCTGTTGCTCAAAAAGATAAAATGAGAAGTTATCGATTATTACTTCAAGCTGGAGGAGACCCAAAAATTAGAGATAATGTAAGTTAAAATATATTATTGCTCTTATATTCTGATTTATTAAAAAAGAGAAATGAAAGTAAACAATAAATCAAATAAGTAAGATAAATTGTTTATTCAAAAACGTTTTTGACTATTCATGTAGCCTACCTCAGTTTGTTTACTTTTATTTAATAACTAAAATAAGAAGTATTTCAGTATAAAGAGAAATGGGACAATTTTCTCCTAAAGGTGGTTAAAAAATTATATTTTCCTTTAACAATGGTATAGTTACCATGAAGCAAAAGGATTGCTTCTGAACTTAGCAGTTTTAGAGGTACAATTTTATTTATTGCATTCATCATCAATGAATAGAATTGCAATATTGCTTGTTGTTATGATTATATATTTATCTCACAGTTATTGTGATGACATCAACAACTATTTAGTTAATCAGATGGCTTGATAAAGTTTTACAAATACTATTTTTTAAAACAATTTCTGTTAAATCAGTCATCCTTCTGAAGTGAATTTTAATATATCAATAGTTATGTTGCTTGCATTGTTTTCATATAATCTGACAAGAACATAATCTCATCTAAAATTAAAAATTTATTATAATTTCAGAAAACAAATATTAAAAATTACTAACATTGTAAACATTCTGTCACTTTGTAATGATAAGAGAGAAAACTTCCAACATTAGGTAGAAAAAACACTTTATTATAATTAAAGGAAGGTTTTTGACCATTGTCAATTAGTCTAATCAATTTACAATCTATAGTTTCAAGTAACCATTACATTGAGAACTGAGACAATTCCCCCAGATTATTTATTTATAGAATCATAAAACTATCTGCTTTCTTAATAAAAATCATATAAATAACAAGCACTATTAACAGGAAACAGTTATTTTTATTTACATAAAACATTTTCAATCTCTCTTATAGATCCTTGTCAGTACAAGAATAATTGTAACATGTATATGATTATTACAATCACAATTTACAATAGTGTTTTTATAATTATTATTATTAGAAATTGAAAATATCTTATGTAAATAAAAAAACTGTTTCCTGCTAATAGTGCTTGTTATTTCTATGCTTATTTATATTCATATAAGATTACAAAAAATTATTAGAGAACTGTAAAAAAATTCTTAATTTGTTAATAACTTTCAGCACTGTTGGGTTAGAAAGTGGGGTAATGCTAAAGGACTGTGTTATATTTTGTGATAAAATTAAATTTTATGCATTTATAGGTCTTCAGAAGGATATGAAGGGGTAAATAAGAATAACACAAGAAAAGGACTGAAAGAATATGGTTTGAATTAATACTTTGGGTTGTAAGAACAGTGTGTGTTGATAATTGTATGAGTATGAGAGTGACTAAAAGCATATCAGAGTGGTTTGGAATTGAGGAATGATGAGATGAGTCTGCATGCCATGTGGTAGTTTTTTAATATGTACCTGAATGTATATTTGAGAAGAATATAAGGATTTTGTTGATCTCATGAGAAATAACTAATTACAAGACTAATAGTTTAAAGAGTAATATTTATTTAATAATAATCATTTATATCGTTTTTGTCAATAACAAGTTATTTGGGTCTCATCTCATTTTCAAATTGACTACCAAATAGAAAGCAAAATAGTGGACCAGAAAAAAAAATGGCACACCATCTGGCTACTGCTGCAGTTCATCAGAAAATTATGTAAATCATCTATAATCTGGATAGTGTCTCAAGACATCATCTGTTCATCAACTCAGTGAGAAATCACCATCATTATTTCCAGTATTCATCAAATTCTCCTGTCTTTGTCCATTACTCATCCAAAATCATCATATTTTCATTGAATTACTGTCGTCATGTGCCATTATTATTATTATTATTATTATTATTTATATTGTGTGGAACTGTCATTGAAATTAACTAATTCAGTTCTATACTGTGATTTGAAGGACTATTCAGCTAAATTCTATTAACACATTATCAAAAAAGATTTTCTTATGGAATGCTTGGCCATGGATCAGATGACAAAAACACCTGTCTACAGCAAAGAGACAAACTAAGCACTATGCAGAAATAGATCTTTATTTCAGAAAGAAACGCTTTCAACCTTTCTCAACAGGTCTTCATCAGCTAATGTCAACCTCTATACAGAGAGCCGGGAGATTTCTCCAGGTTTGTTTACATAATTAGGGGAACACAGATGGCCGGTGACACGAGCTAAATTATTGCTCTGCCAAGCCAGAGCATCTGTTTTGGTCACATACAGTATAAGGTTACATAAAATAAATTGTCTAAAAACTTAAAATAATAATCAATACACAATAAAAATGATAAAAATAGAAATAAAATAAAAATAATAACTACAAAATGTAAATCATAAACCTGCATAATCCAAAACCTTTAGGCTTATTTACATTGGTCAGACAACACAGATGGTCAGTGACACAAGTCAATTTACCCTGTTACAACAGAGTATCTGTTTCGGTCACTTACAACAAAGCTCTCTGTATAGAGGTTGACATTAGCTGATGAAGACCTGTTGAAAAAGGTCTAAAACGTTTTTTCTGAAATAAAGGTTTATTTCTGCATAGTGCTTAGTTTGTCTCTTTACTGAAATAAAGGTCTATTTCTGCATAGTGCTTAGTTTGTCTCTTTGCTATTATTAGTTGCAGAATGTCTACGGCTTTGGTAACCTGTCTACAGATTAAGGCAACTTAATCATCATTATTGTCAACTTCTGAGTTAAACATCAAGTCGATAGGCAAGTTGGTTTGGATGCCACAGTTGAATGTCATAGAATCTGTTCTAAAATGTTGACTATATAGTTTGGTGGCAAATGTGTGTTGTCTTCTATATGCTGATGACACTTTTCTTTATTTTGCTTAAATGTATTTTTTTTTATTATTGCTTTTTGTGAACAACACTGAGAATTCTTGTTTTGCAGCTGAATAAGGCATGTGAGAAGATATAAATGAGAATTAATATGAGAAAAATGAATGTGCTTGTATTTGAGAGGAATAAGAAGCATATTAGATATGAGATTAAGCAATGGGATGAACCTAGAGCAGAGAATGAATGTGTATATTTCAGAAATATATTAAAGAGAGAAAGAAAGAATTATATTGACAGTGAAATTGTGAGGAAATTAGATATTGAATTGAAAGTTGTGGATGCACTTAAAAATATAAAAAGACTAAAAAATCTGTAAGAGAGAGCAAGGACGCTTATATATCAATGGCTACTGATATATGTGAATGAAACCTGGATGCATTATCATGGCATAAAAAATGTTTGAGGCAGTGGAGATGACATATTTGAAGGAAATGGCTAGAGTAATAAGGTATAATACTGTTCTGAATCATGTAGTGTGAAAAGAATGTGATTGGCACAGTGTATAATTCAATTTTGAAGTGGTTTAACCATGTGGAACAAAAGCAGTTGGCAAAGCAAGTGTATAGTGGATGCATAGAGAATAAGTATGACAGAGGGAGGCCAAAGAAAGAATTGAGAGAACAATTTGATAAGTAACTGAGGATATATGGGTTTGAAAATAGAAGAGCACTATAATAAATTATTATAATGGATTAGCAATAGGAAGGAGAATCCTTGTATGAAGAAAATGATAACTGTAAAAGAAGCTAGTATATTATGCAGAAATAAGATGTAGAGTTCATTTGGTCTGATTAGTATATGAATGTTCTTTCTTTGAATATCAATCATCTTCTCATAAGAGAATGGGCATAATAATGATGATGATGATGATTATAACTAAATACTCTATGATTATTTTGTATTAATTTTGTTAATATTGAATTTTATAATATTAATATAATATGATAGGATAACTGATTTATTAAATTAAAATTATATAAATTCACTTCCAAGATAATTTATTTACCCTTATTTTTTCTCAAATTTTTAAAATATAGCAAGGAAGAACACCAGAATATTATAGAACTCATCATGTTGCTATTCCCAGCAAAGCTGAAATAAAATCAAGAACTAAACAGAATAGAAGAACAACATCAGAACCACCTGTTGTATCACGTAATAAATTAGGAGGTGAATTTTAATTAAATTTTTTCATTATTAATATTTATCAACAACAATCTACCTTAATGCTTTCTTTTGATTAATTAAATGAAAAAAAAAACTAAATATTTTCAATATTAATTTAGCTTTTATCTAAATATAAATATAAATATTCTTATTTTTAATAATTAGAATTAAGTATGAAACTATTTGAAATAGTTTAATTAAGAGTTACAATAATATATGATATATATAAACTTATTCTTCTTTTCGATCATTTTAAAGTTACAGTAGAATAGTAAAATTATTTTAATATTATTTTAATTCATAAAATATTTTACTGTTAAAAACTAAGTATTATTATATTACTATTTAACTTTTGCTTAATATATTTTCTCAGCAATTAATCTAAAATATGGCTTCTTAAGAAGGGTTACTAAAAATTAAATGTACACACAAATGTACATATACAAATGCAAATTATAAATTAAAACCTATTCAAGTTAACAAATCTTAATCTTCATTCTTCTAGGGGATTTACGTGATTCCAATGAAAATAAATTTTAATAATATTTTAATAAATAAAAAATAATAAATTTAATAATAAAATAAAAAAATAATTATTTTAATAATAATAATAAAATTAATAAAACAATAACCGCTGGGGAAAGTTTGGCTTGCTTAGAATCACTATTCAAGTTATTTTATTATTTTAATTACAACATTGAAATTCAACATGAAAATTTTTTTACTTTTATTATGTTAAGCATAATAATGTTATAAATAAATCAAGAGTAGTTTTTTTTTTTGTTAAACAATAAATTATTTTAATTTTTCTCATCATGATTTTTGTAAATAAAATTTAGTTTTAATGCAGTTAATTCTGAGATTAATTTTAAGTAATAATTGTAATGATTAGATCATTTCAGACTGATACTATAGTGATTATTTGATTTAGTATTTAAATTTAATTTCCATCTTTTCTTTTTGTCCATAATAGTTTCTTTTTAATTCTGCTATCCATCACAATACATAGATTATTAGAAAGAAATAGATCATAATGAAAATAATTGTAAATAAAAATGTCTGATTTTTTGCATTTTTCAGATTAATTTTTTTATCAAAATTGATTTATAAATATATATTATGTTTAGTATGATTTGGACAAATTTTATGATTTTTTTGTAATTCCTTGACAAAATGGAGCAGTTATATTGAGTAAACCTCACACATATATATATTGTATATATTCACAAATGTATATATATGTAATATAATTATATGTATATGAATATATATATATATCCCATATATTTGTGAATGAAATCATTTAACACAAATGATTTGAAACATGTTTGAACACTTGCTATAAGCCTCTCTTGGAATTAGAATTCTAGCTTCAGTCATTTTAATTTGAAAAGATTGTGTTTATTTGAAAGTAAAAAATGATCCAAACTCGAAATAAGTTAAAGCTTTACTCTTTAACATATTTTTAAATTAGTTAATATTAATTACTAATCAACAGATAAATTATTCCATGAAATGCAGATATTGAGCAGAAAGAGACTACAATGATGATGACCCATTACCTGTTCCATTTAGTAATTTGGAGCTATTTTATTAAAGTTTCTGCAGTGATGGCAAATCATGGAATGATAAGGTTATAACTAACTCTATGAGATCATACCAGATGTTAAGTATTGGGAATCAAGCCATTGTAGAAAGGGAAGAGAGGAAGTCATCCTAACATGATTTATATGAGAGAGATATATCAACATTTATTAATATCTCTTGATGACAAAGACTAATACATTCTCCTATGTTGCATCATTCCAATTGTGCATATACCATAAAGCACATTTTATTCAAGAACTCTTATTTTATTATTGAATAATCATAGCATTTAAATCATTCTGCTTTGCTTCTTTGAGATGTCTTGAACAAAATTTTAATTATTTTGCCTTTTTTGACTTTTTATCAGACATTTGATGTTTTATGTAGTATTCCATTTTCCTTAAAATATTTTTGTTTGTAGTATACGGTATTTATTTTTACATCAATTATATCCATCTAATATCATTTTTGTGAATTTAAGTTTTATATTTAGGCTTTTTGATGATATTGTTATCAGTTGTATTTTTATACAATCATAATGCACAAAATACAACTTGCTTAATATTCTAAAAATAGTTCAAAACAGCTCTTAGCAAGCACAAAAACTTTATTTTGGCAAAACGTTTCGAACCAAGATCGGTTCCTCATCAGTGCCATTCACTTTACAAGAATAGAACATTAACTTGTGCTTGCTAAAAAGCTGTTTTGAACTATTTTTATACAATGTTGTAAGAAACTCTGGAATGTCTGAATGGCCATTATTTTTATGGTTTAGTCAACATCTAACTCTAGGAGCTTTTTAAATTGTGGAGCCTCAATATGAAAATGTTTTAAGACATCAAATAACTGCGCATGAATAACTAGCAATAGAGTCCAGATTGATGCTCAGAAAGGAATAAGAGAGAGACAGTTATTAATAAAAAAAACAAAAGATGATTTTATTTGTTATCTTGACAATTACTAAATATATCAGTTTCTATTCATAGAGAAAATAAAAAAGGAAGAGATATTCAATCTGTGATCAATGTAAATGGCTCAGCATAACAACTAAATAAAATAAGAGGTTCCCAAAATCTACTTCTACCCATTCACCTGAAGAGAAATACTATTGTATAGATTTTGATAGCTTAGTTTTCATCATAGAGATGTATAGGTGAAAGAAGAAGTGACAACTTTAGGTTTCTGTTCTTCTTTCTGTTTTTTATTTCTATTTCTTTCTATTTTTTCTTTTTATTATTATTTTTCTGCTTCTTTTTTTCTTGTTTTTGTTTTATATGTTCTTTTGTAATATGAGAATTTCCATTTTTTCTTTTCCAAATTAAGGCATCTTATTTATAATTTAAGTATTTCCTTTAAAATGACTATTACTTTCTAGCCAATCAGAAAGTTTTTATTTGAAAGACCTGATTTAACTGTTAACTGATTTATGAACCAGGTTCATAAATCAGTTAACATTTTCAGACACAGATTAACATATTCAGTTAACAGATTCTCCAGATTCCAAATTCTCCATTATAATGAACCAGATTCTCTTGTATAATGGAATAATGATAATATAACTGGAATATTATATATTGTATTGGAATATTATTTTTAATCATTATATTAAATATAATATAATAATAATATTAAACAATGATAATATGGGAACTTACACTCTACCTTGCCTCACACTTCTCTCTCTTCTGTAATGGAATGTTGGTAACTCTGGCAAGTTTATTCTCTCATCTCTTTTTTGGATGCTCTATAACAGCAGTGCGCAGCCTGTGAAAAACTTGAGAAAAATTGTTGGGGTTGTGAAAATTTTGAGAAATTCTCATGTTGGCTCTCAATTGGCTCATTGCCAAGTGAGTGCCTTTTTCTTCAGTCCAAATACTCATTGTATTTGGACTGAAGAAAAAGGCAATAAAAAATATTAATATAGTTTGCATCAACTTATATGTGTGAAACTGGTTTTTCAAAATTAGTTGCAATGAAAACAAAATATCAGTCACATTTAGATCCCAAAAAGAATTTACAGCTTGCCGTCTGAAATATTAAGCCAAACATGAAAGAAATTATGAATTCCATGGAAGCACAGCCATCATATAAATTTAGTTTAAAAAATTATTTTTTAATGTATTATAATTTTTTTGTTAATATGCAGTTTTTCAAAAATCTTATATCAAATCATATGTACTGAAATATACTATAAATATATGAATTTATATGTGGTAAAATGACTTTTATTAATATAAGTTCAATGAGACTGCACTAAACACAAACTAAAAATAATAATACTCAAAAGCCCTTTAGCAGTCAAAAGATTTTATTCAGTAATGTTTTCAACGCACTTGGCATCTTCTTCGGCTGCTACAACACGACTAATCCTGCTACACTAGAACAGGAGACCAGTTAGGTCTCCTGTTCTAGTGTAGCAGGGTTAGTCGGTTCTAGTGTAGGCTTTTGAGTGTTGTTATTTTTAGTATTATGACTTTTGTTATTATATGCTTATAATAGGATGATAACAACAAATAATGAGTCATGTAAAATTTCAGTCTGAGTATGGGGGTCACATACTGCTGCTCTTGAGGTCTTTTTGGGCATTCCTCCTTTGCATTTGTTTGTTGAGGTGAGTGCCTGGGAGAGCTATTATAGGCTTCATTTTTGTGGGAGAGGAATTTCTTGGACCCACAAAGTGGAGCATTTATCTTTTACAGTTTACATTGTAACATTGTTAGGATGGTTAAGGATTACATGGTGCCTACATTTAACTTTTTTCAGCCCTTCAATGTTGTTTTTCCCAGTTTGGAGGGCTGGGGAGGGGGATTTGTGTGCAGTATCAAGGGGGTTTGGTCTGGTATATGGATGGTTCTAAAACCACCACTGGTGTTGGGGCGGAGGTTTACTGTGAGGGTATGGGAATGTCTTTTTCCTATTCCTTTGGGTGATTTGCCACTGTCTTTCAGGCAGAAATTTGTGCTATTTCTGGATATGTTAAAATTAACCTTGATAGGAGATATGTCAGTAAACACATTTATATCCTATCTGATAGTCAGGTTGCTCTTAAAGCACTTGATAGTTCCTGCTTTGCTTCTAAGCTTATAAGGGAATGTCATCTTCTCATTGAGGAACTGGCTACCAGGAACAAGGTGCAACTTGTTTGGATGTTGGGGCACAAAGGGATTGAGGGCAATGAGGTTGCTGATGGGCTTGCCAAGGAAGGGGCTTCTCATCTCTTTATTGGACCTGAGCCTGGTCTGGGCATCAGATCTGATGCATTTGGGCAGGTTGTCAGGGACTGGTTGACAGCCCAGCATCTCATTTACTGGAGGTCTACTCCTGGTCTTAGACAGGCAAAAGCTGTCATTTTGGATTTTTCTGTACAGAGAACTAAAGAGCTTAAAAATGAAGTTAGAATTGTTACAAGGCTCCTTACAGGGCACTGTCATCTTAGAAGACATCTTCATTTAATTGGGATTGCTAATAGCCCTACTTGTAGAAGATGTCAGGATAAGGATGAAACTCCTCTTCACATTTTGTGTGAATGTATGGTCTTTTTATGGCTAAGGTATGATCTTCTTGGGTTGCATTTCCCTGGACCAGAAGATCTTGCTACAGTCCCATTGAGGAAGATACTGTCTTTCATGATTAAGATGGGACTTTTTATTGGATGATTCTGTTGGGGGTGCACAATAGACCATTGGTGGTTGCAGTGCTAAGGCTGGGAAAGCGCCCCTTCCTACATCTACATGGGAGTCGCAAGTGTAAAAAGGTTGTGCACCATTGTTCTGTAAATCACTATATGATCATTAAACTAGACACTATCTGGTCAGAATTTGAATTTTGGTTACAAAATTTTATTTGATTAAACTGATATTGTTGATCAATTGGAATTTGGACCCTCTTTTATTTATATTATTTAATTACAGTTGAATCCTGTTAACATGCTGTTCAGTAATACACGAGTCTGTTTAATATGCAGTTTTACCATGGCTACCTTGATAAGTAATCTTAATAATCAATCATTTTGTGATATCACTCGTAGTATGTATATATTTAAAGTTTAATTAATTTATTTATTATATTTTAAACTTTACATTATATATTAAAAAAGTATAGAATGGAAGTTTCATGAAAATGGAAGTTTCATGGAATGGAAGTTTCATGTTAGCCAAGCTCTAATAGAATTCAAACTTTTAACAATAATGAAAAATATACTATCTTGTTTATGTAAATTTTTGAATTTATCTCTAAAGTATGCGATAACTTTATGATTTTTGGAATTTAAATGGTTTTAAATTGTATTTGGTAATAATTTAAATTTTATATATTAGATTAAATGGTTTTTATATTTTTACATTTATTGTAATATATCTTTATATCGTACGCTGGAATATTAAAGAATGATTCAGTATGAATGACAAAATTCACATACAATTTCATAATAAAAATCATTAAATTGCCCAACAGTTATCGATTGTCTTCATCTCCATTGAGAGAGTATCAAAAATAAACTACTTGAAGAAATGGAAGGTTATATGCTTTAGAGTTGTCAGAAAATTTATCTTAAATTATTATTCTTCAAAACTAATGTAAGTATTAAGTCATAATAATCGGTTATGGATTATATCTGCAAAATAGCATATTCTTATACTTTTTTATAACTCATAGCTATTTATGTACAATCATTTGAGTCATGATTGATCATTTGTGTCATGAGTGTGCATCATTTGATATAACTATAAAATAACAACATTAAATATGTAACATCTAATGATGAGATTTGTATCAAATCGAATTCTTATTAAGAAAGAATGAATGTATGAATGACATCCTCATTTAGAAAAAAATTTTTAAACACAAAAATATTTAAAATTTTAATAGTGTTACAGTGGTGCCTCGCAATTCGACGCTAATCCATCGCCGAACAAATGTCTGATTGAGAAACTGTCGAATTTCGGGGCAATATTTCCCATATAAGACTATGTAAAATAGATTAATTCGTTATCGGTCCCCATCCCATTTCCCTAATGGTAAGGTGAGAGAGATATAATATAGTAAATAATATAGTGTATGTGTTTTACTATTGTATAACATATTAAATTAAAAAATACACTATTTTATATACAACACCCAATTTATTAGCCCTTGGATGTTGGAATGAAGTCTTCCAGCAGACATCCTAGCACCCATAATCTTCTCTCTCTATTGCAAAACGTGGCCACAGTTGTCCTACTCGAGTATGATGTTCTCATACTCGAGTTACATTTTAATTGTTCTACCTTTCTGCACTTTATCTACAATTTTTTCTTCGTCTCTGCTCAATCAAGTGTTCTTCTTTTCGGAATTATTCCTTTGATTAGTTCTCTTTGAACCCATCCTTACATTTCACTCAAAAAATTAATAACAATTATAAATTTTTTACTTTCTGAAAAATGTAGAATTAAAAATTAACATAAACAACACGGGCTAACACCAAAATAACCCAAAAAAACTAACAAATAGCGAATGACATCACACAATTCCAAGCACGCACATGAGCCAACCCGCGAAACTGAAATGTCGAATTGCGAGGCACCACTGTATCAGTTAAATTTTAGTTTTTTTATATTTTCCAAATCTAGTTTGTTGTTGCTTTTCAATTTTTGTGTGTCAATTTATTACAATTTTTTGATTAAAAGTTTCAATTAAACATGAATTTGTATTTTTCTGTACGAGCCATTAAAAGCAACGATTCGGTTATGAACATAATATAGCAGACCTATGCCGATAATGCCTTAGGTGAATTAAGAATTAGGAAAATAAGTAGATTATAGAAAATTAATATGAAATGAATGTAAATGATATGAGGTGAGTGGATCCCTTAATATGTACTCTGTATAGTGTATGAGTTTTGTAACATCTGTAGCACATACTGTATTTAGAGATTTTGGAATCAAAAATCAAGGAATTTGTTAAATGGAAATGAAAATTATACTTTTTATTATATACAGGATGTCCCATAATGGTTGGGACAATATCAAATCATGGATTTCGTACATCAAAATTATGAAAAAAGTTCTTATAAATATAAGCCCAAAAACGCTGCATATAAGATAAATATGCACATTTTATAATAGTGCTTTTTCAAAGATCGAAAAGTAAATGTTAAACTAGCAATGTGTTTTTTTCATCTTTAATTATGATGTTAATTTTGTTTCTTAAATTTATTTTATTAATTAAATATTGTACATTTCCTTTACGATCTTTGAAAAAAAAATCACACTGTAAAATGTAAATACAGTAGATTCTGCTTAATTGGGACACCGGTTAATTGGGATAGCCACGTAATTGGTTTCCGTTCTTTGAGATTTGTCCCAAACTAATAAACTAATACATAATTTAAACGCTTAATTGGGACAAGTTTTCGCTTAATTGGGACAGTAGCAGAAAAGGAATTTTCAATTTTTGATATATTTTAGGGATTTTTCGAAAGTATGACAACACTGCGTACACTAATACTTGTTGCGTGCTTTCTTAAAAAATTCCTTATATAAAAATTATAACAACATTTTATTGTACCGGTAATTTTTCAGGTTAAACCTTTCTACAAGACAATACAGACTAACAATGGAGCGGGTCGTTCCTTATCGTCTTATTACATACACATCGTCGACACACTGTCACCGCACTAATATAAACATCCATTCTTTAGTAAAATTATAAGTAAATATCATCGTTGATAAATAATACATAACAATACTGTATTCGGCAACACTAGCATGATGAGAATTAGTTATCTATCGTCATGAGTCTGGCAAGTGTGCTTCTACTTAAGAGTCTATCGTTACTGTGCCCAGCGATATTCATTTACAGTGTCGATTTTATTTAAAATTTTTATATCTTTGCCAAGATGCCAAGAAATGATTTTACACTTTCAAGTGATAATTCAAATATTGTACAGTACTAACAAAATGGATATTACAAATAAGTGTGCACAAAATGAGTAATTTAAATATATATATTTGTATATCGTTTGAAATTATTTATTTATCTTATTCATATCTGATTTGTAAAATATTCTTTAAGAAAAAAATATAATATCAATAAATGAAAGAAATCTATCGATGAATATTGCAATTTTTATTAAATGAAAGAAAACCAATTTATTTACCATATAAGCTGCTTTTTCATATAT